>PVKB01006714.1:0-54028 GCA_004027205.1 Ctenodactylus gundi
CCCCCCCAGTGTAATAGAGAATCTTGATAAGTTTGCTCAGGCAGGGCTTGAACTTGTGGTCCTCCTTCTTTACCCTCCCAAAAAGGAAAGACTAGGTTCATGGCTTATTAAAAACTCTTAGTCTGGATGAGGAGGAAATTTTAAATAAATTAAAAACTGCAGGTGTACTCAGAACTCAGAACCACAAGGGCTTCAGTAAGGTAATTTTTTGTACTTTCTCCAAAAGAAAGATACTGGCTTTTGGTGGGGGGGGGGGGGGCAGGTAGATTGCAGAGCCCGGAGGGAACTTAGATGTAATTCAGTTCCTCACTTGTACAAGTAAGAACACTCAAGTGTAGGAGAGGGATGTGACTTCCCTGAAGTGCCACAACTGAGGACTAATATTGTGGAATAGAACTCTAGCCAGTCTTCTGACTTTTATTTATTTTTTATTTTTTTGAAAGATTTTCCCCACTATTTTTATTAATATACAAATGTAATATGTAGTATTTACAATGAATTTGGGTGTTTCGTACATCTACGTATCACATTGACTTCACAATCCCTTCCCATCTTCTACCCTCCCACCCCCTCCCAGTCCCTTCCCCCGGCTCCAGCTATCACTTCATATAGTTCCAAAGAATGTCTGTGTTCTGTGTTTTCCAAGTCCGAGAAACCATATGGTATTTAACATATTAATCTTCCGCGCCTAAGTCATTTCACTCAAGTCACCACTCTACCCCAGCTTCCTATTACTCTAATGGATTCGCAGTAGTCAAATCTTGATATCGCCTCTCTTAAGTCCAACCAATGCCTTCATTGGGATATTCACCAGAAGTTTTTTTTTTTCCATTTGTTCCTACATCTTTGTTGTTATTGTTAAACCTGGCCTTACCCACCAGTTCACACTAGAAAATAATTACAAGCATGTAGTTCAAAAGGATAGTTAATTTGGGAAAGAAGAAAAAATAATAAAATTCAATTGCCTTAGCTGAATACTGGAAGGCGCATATTTGTACATTCACAAGGTTATCTTTACATCAGTCAGTTTCCTTAGGATAAGCTTTCATTAGTGACCTAATAAATGAATTGCTACAACAAAACCAAGTTAAACTATATCACGTTGCTACATTCAATGAACTTAAATCTATACCACATAAATATACTTAAAGCGACAGACATATAGGCAAAACTAGTTATTTCTTAATTTCCTAACTTTCATATCTTATTTACTCATATTTCACTGATTACTAACCTACTTTTTTCTTAGCTCCTTCTCCTCTAGCTGTTATCCCTTTTTCTCTGGGGTCATTGGTGTCGCTGGTCTCCCTTTCACTGTCCAAGTTTCCTTTAAGTATTCTCTGCAATACTGGCTCAGTGGCTGCAAATTCCCTTAAGCTGTCTCTGTCATGGAAAGTTTTAAGTTCTCCCTTTTAAAAGATAATTTTGTTGGGTATAGCAGTCTTGGCTGGCATCTATTTTTTTTAGTACTTGGATGATACTGCTCCGCGATTTCCTTGCTTTGAGAGTTTGGATTGAAAAATCTGCCGTTATCATGACGGGTTTATCTTTTTGTAGGTCACCTTCTGTTTTTCTCTTACCGCTTTTAGTATTTTCTCTTCGTGTTGGGTTTCTAGAATTTTAATTATGATGTGTTGTGATGAGGGTCTCTTCTATCAAAGTTGTTTGGTGTTCTATATGCCTGCAAAAGTTCCATGTTCATTTCTCTTGTTAGATTTGGGAAATTTTCTTCCATTATTTCATTAAACATGCCCTTTAAGCCTTTTGTTTTGTCCTCAGTCTTCTCCTTGATTCCCATAATTCTGAGGTTATTTCTCCTTGAATCATCTATCAGTTGTTGTGATGACTCGCTTTCTTTACTTTGTATTCTTCATGGCCTGTATGTTGCAGCTTAGTCACTTTATTTTCTAGGTCTGACATACTACTCTGAAGTTGTTTAAAGTGGTTGCTTATTATTACCTTTGTGTGTTTATCATTTCCTGAATATCTGCATTCAGTTTTTCTCTATCTCTGTTGTATTCTTCTCTGTTTTCTTCTTTTGTCTTCATTATCTTCTGGTATATTTCTTCTCTGGTCTCCTCTAGTTGCTTTTCAAGGCTTGCTTTTTGCTTATCTATGTATTGGTGTAGCTCTTCTGCTGTCTAATTTCCTGCTTTAATTCACGTTTTAATTCGCTGAATTTCTGGGCCCAGAAGTTGCCATCATTTTTGCCATATTCATCTTTATTTACCCTGACTTCATCTCCTGGGGTTTCGGGTCTTTTTGTAGAAGATTTGTAACTGCGCTTACCCAGTTCTCTGGTCTCCTCTAATTCCTTCTCAAGGCTTGCTTTATGCTTAGCTAAGTGTTCTTGTAGTTCTTGCGCTGTCTGATTTATTTCCTTCTTTGCTTCCTGGTTTAACTCCTCCTTTAATTCCTGTTTGAATTCACTATTTGAGCCCAGAGGTTACCATCATTTTTGTCCTTTTCTTTGGGTTTTGCAATTCCAGCACCCCTTGCACCCTTCCCTGGGGAGTCAGATCTTTTTGTATAAGATTTGTTACCACGTTTCCCCATGGTACTGCCACCTCTGACAGTCTCTGGTGCGCAGGAAAAGAGAATGGCTCTTGCTGACGTCACTGCCTGCAACGGCTGTTGAGTCCCGTTTCTGATCTGGGATCCCGGGACCTTTTCTACGGGGAGCGCACACGCATTTGTAGTACACACACCCGTGGGTTGGTGCTTCTGAGGCTGGGGCTGCCCACAGCCAACGGGTCCGCGCTTACCTCGGGTTGAGGTTCTGGCCTCCAGACCTTGTTTGTCATCTGTGGGTGCCGGCAGCGTGGGGCCACGCTGAGTTGGCTGCTTCTGACCCGCCCACAGCCTCTTCTCCCATTGTTGTGTGCTCTGTCCTCTCCAGCTCCTGTTCAGTCAGATGTTCAGGTCCCGGCGAGTGTTTCTCTGTCCGCCGCTGCCTGCCGTTTTCCGCAGTGGCTTACTGGACTGTGGGGATTTATTTATTTTTTTTTCCCCTCCAGTTTTGATGATCCTTCGGAGTTTCTGGCCTCCCGCTGGTCGCCTTTAGGTTTCTGGGGATGCGCCTCTCTTTCCTAGCTACACCAAACACGCTTTTTCTAACTATCTTCTTGATTTTTTAGGTGAGTTGATGAGGAGACTTTGTGCAGTGCTGTTTGTTACTCAGCTGCCATCTTGACCGGAATCTCTTGCTGTGAATTTTTCCATGAAATCTTGCATTTCTTTATAAATTTCTGGTCCTCCCACATTCTTCTAACAACAGCAAGGGTTCTAAAGGTTTCCCGTATCACTTCTTCGTACAGCTTCTTTTGTGAAGAATCCAGCAAAGACCATTCCTCTTTGGTAAAGTTCACAGCCACTTCTTCAAAAGTCACTGTCTCCTGAATAATGAAAATATATTTTTGCCCTGTGATGGAGGTGGTCCTAGAAGTCACATGTATGTCGCAGACGCTCTTATCACTGAGCTATATCACCCACAATGTTCAACCTTCCTCAGATCTTCATGGCTATTGGCACAGCCATTGAGGTACTGCTTGTCATCCCAGAATGCAGCAACACTGAGGTAAATGATGATTACAAGCAGGTGTACAGCCCGGGCAACTTCACAACATAGAATGATCCGTGGGGACAGGTCACAGAGTGACACGGCGCAGGCCTGCCGTGGCTTGGACTTTAGGGCCATGAAAGCAGCAGCTCTTCTGACTTTGAATCACCCCTCACTCTGTGCTGTCTTCAGGGGCATCTGAAAGGAAGGGGCTTGGCAAATAGAAGTGTGCCTGGAATCTTTTCATGGAGCAGACTGATTGATCTGCTTTATGGTCTTTGTGTTAGATGCCAGGATGTTGTGGTTAGGATCTGGAGTGTCCCCCAAAAGTCTCATGTATTTTAATGTTACGGATTGTCTATGGAACCATGTGATGTTGGTGGATTGGGTTCTAGTCTGGAGGGGTGGGTTACAGTTAAGATTAGAGGCCTGTGAGTTGAGACCAAAGGTGCGTGACTTAGGATTAACGGTGTGTATTGGCCACACCTTCCACACCTGGATGCAGAAGGGACTAATTACTAGATGGAGACCTGAAAGGATACATAAGCTGCCTCCTGCCTTTCTTGAAGGGACTGGGACTGGGACCGGGAATGGGAATGGCCTCAACTTGCCTGACTGTTTTTGATGTCATGAGAAGCTGCCTCTACCTCTCTGGCTGTGCCATGTACTTTGATTGCTGTTGGCCGCATCTGAATGGATTGTGACCCTCTGAAATTGTAGGTTAAAATATATCTTTCCTTTCGTAAATTTGTGGGTGTCAGGTATTTAGTCACAGCAATGAAAAAGTAACTAAGACACAGGATTACTCAAAATTAGGAAGATAAAGCTCTTAATAAATTGTTCACAACCATTATAGAAAGATGGGCAATTTGGGAAATGTTTAAGCAGGTTATTTGCTTAGCATATTAAGTTGGGAAGTTCTGGAGCTAGACAGAATTAAAATCCTAGTTCCCCACCTAATAGCCATGCAGTTTTCGGAGGAAAATGAATCTGTTTCCCTATCTGTAAAATAGGGATAATGATTCAATCTTACAGAGTTCTTATTTTAAGAATGTATATGGGCAACTTAGTGAGACTCTATTTCGTAGTAGAAAAAAAGGACTGGGATATAGCTCAGTGGTAGAGCACTTGCCCAGCACGTGCACGGCCCTGAGTGGTATGTAAAGGACTTGGAACAACTTTCTTCTTGGCCTTTGTTCTGAGTAAGCATTCAATACATAAAAGCTATTTTGTGTATAAAAAGCATTCTTTTGACAAAGTTGAATTGTCCTTTTTCCTAATATTTGCAGATGAGAAAGTGAAGCATCATTTAACTTGCCTTATTACATGGGAAGAAAGTTTGGGAACCAAAATTAAGTACACGGAGAGTATCTAATCCAGGACTGTGTTAAGTTTTAGAGACTGGGGGCTGGAGGAATGGTTCAGCGGTTAAAGTGCCTAGCAAGCATTAAGTACCTGAATTTGATTCCCCAGTACCGCATAAACTGGCCATTGTGGCTCAGGCCTATAATCCCAGCACTGGAGAGGCTGAGGCAGGAGGATTCCTCTGTGTTCAAGGATAGTGTGGGCTACATAATGAGCTCAGGACCAGCTTGGACTACAGAGAGAGACCCTGTCTCAAAAAAAAAAAAAAAGTTTTAGAGACTGACCAGCGTACATTAAACCTATCACCGGTATTAGAAAAAGCTCTCAATTGTGCTAGGATATTGGAACTTCAGAAAAAAGAAAAGACAGTTACGTATTAAGTGAACTTCTTAGTGATGGAGTTGCTTTCTTCTGGGGATGGGCTTAATTTGGGATTGTTGCTTGCTTCGAGTTCTACTTGCAATAGGTTTTTTTTTTAGCCATTGATTTAAAATTTAAAATCAGTGGATTTACTTTCTGTTATGTGACATGATAACTACTAGCTTCTTGAAGCACTGGACAAAGTGTTTCTTTGGTTAGTTGGTATGGGATTGGAGTTTATTTTTGTGTTTTAATTAGAGGAGTATTTTGTAGTGTATTTGATAAGAGTAGTTTAGCATTTTACCACCATTTTTGAGAAAGTTCTGTTGTGTGAAGAATTAAATAGTTGTGTTACAAACTTATGAAGAGGCCTCGTTCAGATAATAGAGTTGAGTTTTAAAAATTTTTACTTTTTGTGGTACTGGGTATAAAACTCAGGGCTTTGGACATGCGAGAGCAAGCACTGCTACCGAGGTGCATTCCAGCCCTCAGAATTAAGAATTATGAACCTTTATCATGCTGTTGAAAGCTTTCCTTTCCATCTGTCCATTAGTCTTTGTTGCTTATTTCAAGTTCATACATTTTTTAAGGTTCTACAAACAAGCTCTTCCTAAGTGATAGCTGATCCTCACTTTTTATATTGAATGATTTCTTTTTCAGTTTTTCCCCAGTTTTATTAATACATATATGTGATGATGTTTACAATGAACTTCAATATTCTGTGTACCTCCCACACCCTCCCCATCCTCTTTAAATCCCATTATCATATCCACTTGGTTCTGTAGAATGCCTGTATTCTGGGTTCCCCAAATCAGAGAAACCATGCAAAATTTGACATTTAATCTTGTGCATTTAACTCACTTCACCACTCAAATCACCACTCACTGGCTCAGCTTCCCACCCCTAGAATGGGCTGTAGTGGCCATATGTTGATGCCTCTTCTCTGAGTCCTGCAGAGCACTTTTATTGGGATGATTTGCTGAAAGTCCGTCATCTTTTTTTTTTATTTTTACTGTATCTTTGTTTGAGTTTCTTTAACGTGGCCTCACTCGTCAGTCCACATAAGAAAAGAACTGTAACAATGAAATTCATAAGGCTAGAAAAAAATTAAATTTCAGATTTCTTGGCTGAGTACTACTGGAAAGTAAATGTTTGTACATTCAAGACATTCAGTTTATTATTACATAAATTAGTTTTCTTATGATAAACTTATATCAAAGACTGAAAAAGTGAATTCCTACATTAAATGGACTTGTCTGTATTACAAAAGTATGTTAGACGTAAAGCAGTAGTTATTTCAGAATTTTTAAAAACTTTCGTATATTATTTACTAACACTTTGCCAGATTTGGTTTATTATCTTACCTACCTGTTTATCCATAAATTCATGCATATTTTAAACCAGTTCCCCATGTTGGATATAGTTAGTATGTTTTACAAAATAATACACGAAGTTTCACAGATTCTATGAGAAAGCCAGTACTGTTTTTTAGTATGATACCAATGAAATGATTCAAATACCAATCTATGTTTTTTTTGTTACACTTTTTCTCTTTAGATGTTTTCTTCCTCAATATTTTTTGGTGCTGCTTTTCTCTGTGTTTCTCTGAAAATTCCTTCAGGTATTTTCTGCAATGCTGGGCTAGTGGTTACACATTTCTTTAGGGATTCTTGATCATGAAAAACTTTTACTTCTCCAGTTTTCAGTGATAATTTTGCTGGATACAACAACCTGGGTTGGCACTTGCTGTCTTTTAAAGCTTAAAAGATCTTGCTTCAGGCTTTTTTGGCCTTTAAAGTTTGCAGATCTGCAATAATTCAAATGGGGGTTTGCCTTGGGAGAATAATGTCTGTTTTTCTCTTTCTGCTTAAGTTGTATTTCTGAGGTTTTGACTATGATATGTCATGGCAACTCTTGTTGCTAATTGAGATTGTTCGATGTTCTATAAACTTCTTGTACCTGAAAATTTCTTCTCCTAGATTTGGGGAATTTTCTTGCATGATTTCAGTGAATAAACTCTTCATACCTTGGGTGCTGTGTTTGGCTCTTTCTCACACACCTGTAATTCTGAGGTTGGTTCTCTTTGAATCATCCAAGAGCTGTTGAATCCGTCTACTTTGCTCCTTTCTCATTTTGGAGTCATGCGTAATTACAGCATTTGTTTCCTCAGCTTTGTCTTCAAGGTCTGAAAATCTGTCCTCAAAATGTTTGAGTTGACTTCTGCTTTCAGATTTTTTTTTTTTTTGCATCCTGAATTTCAACTAGATTTCTTTCCAAAATTTCCACTTCTTTATCAGAATGTTCCTTTGTATCTCACATTTCCTTACTCACCTCAGGCAGCTTATTATTTGTGACTTCTGTACACTCAGTAAGCTTTGTATCCATGAGAACCACCATTTGTTAGTAAGTTCCTTTTAAACCTGTTGGTCACTGTGTGCATTTCTTTCAGGGTATGTTGTTTGAACTGGGTGTTTGACTCATTTATTTGATTTTGACTTTCTTTCCTATGAGTTCCACTATTTCAGGGCCCATGACATTAATTTCTGGGATCTTGGGGTCATTTCTGTGGGTGTCCTCTTGCCTTTCCTTCTTCCCATGTTTCTGTTATTAAGGGATGTCACTTTAAAGGCTTAGGTGAGAGGTTTCTTGGAATGCCTATGAGGGATGTGGTGGTGTGGGAGCTGAAATTCCTCTTAAGTTCTGTGCTGCTGGGAATAGGCAGTGTGGGAAGACCTAACAGTCTGATGGCCTCTGAGGTGTCATGATTATCCCACCCCCCTAAGCAGAGCTGTCTGCCTGTCCTGGCTTCTGTCTCCAGAGGGCAAGGCTCTCCACCCTTGGAGGTGCTACCACTATTGCCTGAGCATCCTGGGCATCAGTGGCCTATCTCTCCTTTCCACAGCTGTCTCTTGTGCCAGTTTCTTCCTAGGAACTGTTTAAGAGCAATCCCAAAAGCCTTAATGTGTTCTTCTGAACTTTCTTTTACTTTAAATAGTTTGCTCGCAGGCTCTTTTTAAAAAATGGCTCCTGTTTACATTGTTGCCTGTTACGGCTGCCAAGCACTGCTTCTGATCAGGCTCCTTTTCTAGGGGAAGCTGACATTGCGTTTGTATTGTGCCCTATCCACAGGCTTGTTTTTTGGAGATGGGAGCTACCAGCTGCTGTCCATATATATTTCTCTGGGATCCAGGCTTACCTTGGTCTGAGGTTCTGGGTCCCGGGCTATCCTCTGTGTGTGGATGCCTGCAGCTCAGGGTCCTTTCGTGTCAGCCTGGGGCTGCTTCCTGGGCTGCTCTTCTCCTCTACTTCTGATACCTTTGGGATTTCTGGCCTTCCTATGGCCTACTTTCAGGTGTTGGGGTGCTCCTTCTGTTATCTATGTCAAAAATTCTGGGCATCAGGCAGGCTTTTGTCCATCTGTGGGTGCTGGTAGCTCACAGCCATTTGCAGTTAGCCTGGGGCAGCTTCCTGGGCTGCTGTTTACTTCTCCTTTTTGGTGTGTTTTCTGTGTCCAACTTTCAGTTATTGGGCATATTCTCAATATTTTAGGTGGGTCCACAAGGAGACATTGTGCAGCTTTTGTTACTCAGCCTCCATCTTGACTGGATATACTCCACTTAATGGTTTCTTTTAAGCAACATGTGACTGGGACATTTTTTTCTCCTAATCTTCTGGTTGTTGCTTTCATATTATGTTTAAGCATTTTTTTTTTAAATAAAGACAAGGTCTCACTTTGTAGTTCAGATGGGTCCTGAACTCACTATGGAGCCCAGGATGGCCTTGAATGCACAGCAATCCTCCTGCCTCAGCCTCCTGAGTGCTGGGATTATAGGCATGTGCCACCGTGCCCAGTTTATGCGGTACTGGGGATTTGAACTTGGGTTCTTAGCGCTTGGTAGGCGAGTGCCTTAACCACTGAGCCATTCCTCCGTCCCCAGATTGTCATGTGTAGATCATTTCCTTTACTATTGCTATTGATATGGTCAGGTTTAAATTTGCTACTGATCCCATTTGTTCTTGACTGTTTCCTTCTTCCTTTTCTTTGAATTGAGGTGTGTGTTTGTTTTTAGTGATCTCTATGTTGGGTTACTAGCTTTGGCTCTTGCTTTAGAGTTCATAGAATATATTTTTAACTTGCCACAGTCTACCTTCAAGTGATATTTTCTCTCTCCGTCTGTGCTGTATTTTCCTTTGTCCTCCCCCCCAACCTTAATGCTGTTGTTGCTGTCTT
This sequence comes from Ctenodactylus gundi, assembly GCA_004027205.1. Classification (NCBI taxonomy): domain Eukaryota; kingdom Metazoa; phylum Chordata; class Mammalia; order Rodentia; family Ctenodactylidae; genus Ctenodactylus; species Ctenodactylus gundi. The sequence continues at coordinate 9,516 of PVKB01006714.1, forward strand.
ATTTCTGCATATTTTTGTGTCATAGATCTTACAGTACGTTACTACTATTTTGACATTTAAAGAGATTCAAGAAATAAGAGAAAATCTGTATGTTCTATGAATGTATTTCCACTTTTGTTTTATTTTCCCCTTCGCTTAGTTTTATATGTCCACTTACCATTTTTTCTCCCTGAGAGACTTGCTTTAACATTTCTTGCAATTACATCTTGTGGTGAATTCTTTCAGCTTCTAAAAAGTTTTTCACTTTTATTTTCAAACATTTTTACTGGTTGTAATATTCTAGGTTGACTGGTTCTCCTTTTTAAAAGATGTTTATGTCTTCTGGCTTGCAGTTTTAAAGAGAGCTCTTTTTTTTTTCTTGGCACTGAGGATCATTCCTTATTTTTTGTCATTTTTCTCTTTGGCTGCTTTATAAAGTTTAATTGATGATTTTTATATAATTTCATTATGATGTGCCCTGGTATAGTTTTCTTGTGCTTGATGTTATTCAGCTTCCTGAATAATATATATATATATATATATATATATATATATATATATATTATATACATGCTTATGGTTTCATCAGATTTGGAAAGTTTCAGGCCGTTACATTCCAGTTTTCTTGCCTTATCTGTGTATATGTGTGTATGCATGTGTCTACTTATTTGTTTTCAGGCTGGCCTTGAACTTAGTCTCAGCCCCAAGTGTGAGTGCTGGGATTACAGGCATACGTCACCACACCCACTTTTTGTAGTGCTGGGAAATTGAACTCGGGATCTTGCACTGCTAATGAAGTGTTCTTAACCACTGTGCTGTTCTTCTGGCCCTTCTATTGATTGATTGATGGATTGATTGATTGATTGGCAAGGTCCCGATTCCACTGTCCAGGCCTCTGACTTTGGCCTCAGTCTCCCTAATGGCCAGGACTGCGTATGCTCGCCTTGAAGCCTATATCTTATCTTTACATACTAGTTACAAGCTGTTCCAAGTTTTCCAAAAGTTCTGGTGCTCAGTTCATTTTTTTCTGAATCTCCTTTCTCTCTTATTTTTGAATAATTTCTGTTGTTTCCAGATGCACTGTTTGTGTGTGTGTTTTTTAAACACGTTGTTAAAACCCCTCAATGTATCTTTCATCTCAGATGTTTTATTTTTCATAAATACAAGTTTGATTTAAGACTTTTGTAATTTCCTTGACTCTGCTTAACATGCTCAGGCATTTGTCTGTCATTTTAAACTTACGGATATAGGTTTGAGACGGGTTTTGCTCTGTAGTCCAGGCTGCTCTTGAACTCATTAGGTCATACAGGTTGGTCTCAGACTCACAGTAATCCTCCTGGCTCAGCCTCCTGAGCACTGAGACTATAAGCGTGCACCACCGTGCCCAGCAAACCAGTTTTTATAAGTCTGTGTCATGGCCACTGATTCTGTTATCTGTGTCATTTCTGAGTCTTTTCTTTTTCCTCTCATTTTAAAGTTCCATTCTATTGATATTTTTTTTTTTTTTTGCTGGATAACTAATACTGTTAATTTTACCTTTTGAGGGCTGAATATTTTTGTATTCTTAAAGATATTCTTAGTCTTTATTCAGTTAAGTTGAAACTTGGTCTTGGGAATAGTCTGATTCTTCTGGAACCTGCTTTTGATTTTAAGCCCTATTAGAAAGTGACCAGGGTAGTTGTTCAGGATAACTTCCTTAACTGCTGATACAATACTAGTTCAGAATATTCTACCTGGTGCTCTGTGAGTTAAGAAGTTTTCTTTCCAACTAGTGGGAATACAAACGTCGGAGACTTGCGTGATTTCTAGGGATTGTTGTTTCTGGGTGCTTGTCTCCCTGGTGTTGGGTGTTGGCTTCTTACTCATGGATTGATCAGTAGATGACTAAACTTCAGAGATGCTCTGCAGATTTCTGGAATTCTCTGCCTGTAGCTCTCTTCCTGGTAGCTTTCTTCATTATTTTAGTTATCTGTGTTTTTCCTGTCTCTGAGATTGCTGCCTGATGTCCAGTGTTTGGAAGCCTGTATTTTATACTTTTTATTTTGTACTTTGGGGGAGGGGGAGCTAAGGTATTAGGATTAATGTGGTCCCTGCTACTTTATCTTGGCCGGAAGGCATAGTGTCTTTATAGTTCATGACTTTTTTTTTTGGGTTGGTAAAGATTAGTCCATTACAAACATTGCTTCCATGTTATTCAGCTTTATCCACTTAACAGTGATACTTTTAGAAATGTGGGTAAACTATTTGAAAAGATACTATTAACGAGTGAAGAAAAAATCTCATCTTTTCTGTTTTGAGACAGGGTCTCGCTCTGTAATCGAGGCTGGTCCTGAACTCACTATGGAACCCAGGCTGGTCTTGGACTTAAGGCAATTCTCCTGCCTCAGCCTCCCGAGTGCTGGGATTATAGGCGTGCAGCATCACACCTGGCTTTTGCGGTGCTGGGGAATCAAACCCAAGTATTTAGCACTTAGTGCTTGCTGGACAAGAGCTTTAACTGCCAAGCCATTCCTGCAGCCCCTTAAGCTCATCTTAAATGGCTTATGTTTCAGATTTTATCTGCTATAAGTAAGAGATATTTTTTAAAATTCATCTTGACATTTGGAGACTGGAACTGTTTCTGGTTCTGTCAGCTGCACCTTGTAATGAGAATTTTCATTTTATATTATTTAGAATAGACTTGGGTTTTTTTTCTAAGTCATTTAGGATTAGGTGTGTTTGGGTATATAATTGTAATACAATCACACATCAAACCACATCACAGTAATAATCGTATGTGTTGATTATATAGTAAAGATCTTAAATGGTCACATTGTTAGGGATTACATTTCTACTTTCCATAAATCCTGTTGGATTTGTGAATGTTTTTGGTTTTATAGTATAAATGAAAGTATAAATGTTGTGTAGTCATCATTCATACATTTTCATATATGATTGCCACTGATAGTTTTGAGGTTTTGGAGCCACAACAGTAGGCAGTGTTAACCAAAAACCAAGAAACTTATATACCTGCTGCCTTTGAGTTCAGTAATATATTGTCAACACATAGACATTTGAAATCCTATGATTTGGTGATTGAAAGAGCCACATGAAGCTGATGGTTTGTTTTTCGTATGACTCTCCTAGATCTTTGTGTCTTCTGGAAGTGTGTTTCAGGAGTAGAGGGCTAGTGGGGTGGAAGTACCGTAGGTGAGTGGTGAGTTTAGTGCTGCTGGAGGGTAAAGTACAAGTCTTTCTAAAATACTTTTAAGTACATGATTTATTGTAATAATTGTTACACTGTTGAGAAAATGCATTACCTTAAAACATCTATCATAATTGTATAAGAGTATGGTATGACTTTTGGTTTGAGTGTAGTGGGTAGTGATTCTCTGATTAAACAGGCTCTGTGTTGGGTTAGAGAAGGTAGATAAACTATTTGAACTACCTAAAACTATTTATTGACTCACTAAGTTTTTGTTTTCTAAGAATGTACCTACCTTAGTATATTACATTTGCTTTAAATACCATTAAGTTATATAATCCCAAGTGAGATTCAGAGGATGTAATACAGTTTGTTTTAAGGGCTTCTTTTGTTATGTAGTCTCTTATGTATACACTTCTGTGTCAGAACTTTGTATATTTTTGTGCCATGATGTCTATTTATAATAGGTTGCAAGTATGTGTTTTTAGTTTTTATAATTTGGATCCTTGAATTAGTACATAAGATTGTGCACTTTATGAAGGCATGAAAATAGAGCATTAAATTTGAATAAACAGTTACAACTTATACTCGTGAGGAGAAAACACTCTGAAACTTAGTATTTCCATATCTGATACTGACTGTGACCTGAGAAAGATAGTGACGTGTTTTGAATGAAAACCCCTGTAGTAGTATGATTACGGAAGTTTGGTATGACTATATACCATAAAATAGCCAATACTGCCATATACCTTAGTGTCCTGTATATATTTACATAAAATGATTGTAATATTATACTTGTATTGCGTAAGACTGTTTTGGACAGGCACATAGTTGATAGACTTTTATTAGGTTTTCCAAATTAGATTGACCTTCATTCTTCAGGAAGCTGCCTATCCCTTAGACTAGGTTTTGTTGTGGCAGAAAGGGGTAACAGGCAGGCAGACTGTTATTAGGTTAATGTAACACATTGACTTTGTGTAATTAAGAATTTAGTGCTAGTCTCGTTTACTATATATGATGTGCAACTCCTATTACATAGCGTAGAGTATATATTAAATATTTATTAATTGACATTTTGAAGTGTGTATAATATTTCGCTCTTAACAAAAATAATGAAGACCATTGGGTGGCACAAATCTAGCCTACTATTTGCATAATGACAACATAAATTTCCTCCGGTCCAGACTGGCTTGCTACATAAATTTCTCTTAAATCTTTGGTGCTTGCTGCCACCAGAGTAGGATAGAAAGGTATTTGAACACAAATTTATGTTTAGTTTCTATTAGCCATGATCAGTTTTCAATAAATGAAAGCAATAATTTACCTTCTCTAATTTTACATTCCGAAATATTCTTTCCTGCTTCCTTTGGATTCATATGTTATTTGTGTATGATTTAGTAGTGCTAGGGATTGAATGCTGAGCCTTTGGGTTCAGTCGTAGACACTTCTACATCCCTAGTCCATTGATTGCCCGAGCTCTACTCAAACGTGTGATCTTCCTGCCTCAGCATCCCAGTAGTTTAGGGATTACAGGTGTGTGGTACCACATATAGGTTGTTTTTTCCCCCTATTTTTATTAATATATATGTGTGATCCACAATGGTTACATTGAATTTGAATATTTTGTGCACATATATATCGTGTCAGCGTTATAGTCACATCCCCTCTTCTTTTTTGGCCCTGCCCATCTCTCCAACTCCCATGATCATCTCTGTTTGGTTCTATAGAATGCCTGTATTCTGGGTTTCTCATATTAGAGAAGCCATGAAATACTTATCTGCATTTGACTCACTTCATTAAGCATGATGGTCTCAAGTTGTGTGCATTTACTTAGAAAAGCCTCAAATCTATCTCTTTATGGAAGAGTAGTACTCCACTGTGTACATATACCACAACTTTTGTATCCATTGGTCTGTTAAACTTGCAACTTTCCAACTCATTAGCTCTGTGAACATCTTCGATGACATGATTATCTTTATTAACGATCAAATCTATCTTAAATGTATTTTCAGCCTTTTTATTAGTATATGTTTGTGATACATACTAATTACATTCCTCTTGAGAAATTACTACATACACGTATCTTGACCATTTTTACTTTTCCTATCTTCAACCATTCTTGACTGCCCTCTGGAATCGGTATTTTCAGTCAATGAGTTCACAACAAGGTCTGAAACTATATAATTATTTCTCCTGGAAGCATCTCTTGTGTTCGCTTTATGTGTTTAGTGACATACTGTTTTTTTTCTGGTTACCAGGTTACTGATACTGCTATCTTTATTCAGTGTTTCAGCTGTACCAATTCAAGATAATTTCTCAATACTTCTTTCAGCATTTGTAATTGGTGCTGTTAAGGCTCCTGTAATAATAAAGGTCTATTATGTGTATGTATTATTGTAGTATGTAAAACGAGTAATTTGTAGAAACCTGTGTGATGTGTGAGTGGCCTGTTGGAGGCGTAGCGTACAGCTGGCCAGCTTGGTGTTTGGCAGTCTTCCCTCTCCCCTTCACTTAAGGTCCCGAGTTGCTTATTTATTTTATTCCATTTTATCCTCATTTTCCACCTCTGTGAACCCCTAGAGATATAATATTTGTGTTCTTGCAAAGTGTATTTAGAATGCTTGTATTTTAAAATCATACAAGTAATATTAAATATTATCTCTGTGAGTCAGACACAGGTTAAATATTGAATGGTTTCTCTTACATGAGAAACCCAGAATACAGTCATTTCATAGAACTGAAGGGGGGGGGATGGTGGGAGTTAAGGGGGATAATGGGGATGGTGTGGGAGGGCCAGAAAAGGGAGAGGGGAAGGGTTTATAACTACATATGTGCACAGACTACTCACTCAGTTCTGTGTAAACATTATGTATTGCATATGTACATACTAATAAAATGGGGGAAGTAAGTATTATCCTCCCTTCCCCCTACCCCCTCATTTTGAGGTAGGTCCCTCTATAGTCCAGGCTGGTCCTGAACATATATATAGCATGAGCCCAGGCTGGCCTTGGACTCAGGCAATCCTGCTGCCTTAGCCTCCTGAGTTCTGTGATTACAGATGTGTTCCACCAAGGTGGGTTTATGTGATGCTGGGGACTCAAGCTCAGGCATTTGTGCTTACTAGGCAAGTGCTTTAATCTCTGAGCTATGCCCCCAGCCCTCTGTTTTTGTAAGCACAATGTTTTAATTTTTCTTCCTGTTGGAATGAAAACAATTCATTGCTTTTAACTGCCTCATGGTGTTAAAAGAAATATACCTGTTCTTTCTGCAGAAGCCCAGGTTGCTTTTAGCTCTTCATCAGACTAACAGAGTTACAGTGAGCATTCCAGGACATACTCTTTTGTGAGACCTCTGAAGTAATTTAACTGGGTTGTAAGAAATTGTAGGATTTGCTTAAAAATTTTTTTTGAGACAGGATCTCGGTCTGTAGCCTTGAACTCACAGCAGTTCTTTTGTTTCAGCCACCCAAATGCTGAGATTATAGGTGTACGCCACCACGTGCAGCTTGTGTGATGCTAGGGGTGTGAATTTAGGGCCTTGGGCTTGCTAGGCAAGTACTTCAACTGCTGTGCTAAGTCCTCCAGCCCCAGGATTTGCTTAAATTTAATGTTAATGTGCCATATAGTTCTTGAGAACAAGTATCTCCATACCTACCAATAGAATTCCCTGTCTTGTTTTGATTTTCTAATTTTTTTGCTGATCTTAAGCTAAAGTTGTATATGGAGAGTATATCCACAAAGAGGTCAGTCTTCTCTGGAAAGGGAGTTTGTGGGTTTATTGTTGACTTTTGGTATTTAAGACACATCTCGCTATGTAGTCCATGCAATCCTCTTGCCTAAGCCTTCTTAGTGGTGGGATTACAGGTGTGTGCCACTACACCCCACTTACGTGGTACTGAGGGATAAAACTCAGGGCTGTGCTCTTGATAGGCAAGCGGGTCGAACTGCTGTGCTACTCCTCTAACCCTTTTTGCTCTAAATTTGCATGTGGGTGGACCCCCACTGTTTTTTCTTTCGGTGGTATTGGAGATTAAACCCAGGGCCTTTGCTCTGAGCTGTATTCCAAGCTCCCGCCTTTTTAATTTTTTGAGACATGGTCTCACTAAATTGCTAGATTGCTGAGGCTGAGCTCAAATTTCTAATTCTCCTACCTCAGCCTCCCAGAGTGCTGGAATTACAGGCTTGTGCCACCAGGCCCAGGTATGCCCCAGTTTATATTACCCCAGCTACAGTGATCAGGTAAACAGATGATGACGTTGACTGGAGTTTCTGATAGTCACATGTTGGTGTAGGATTTTAATACATTATGATGGCACCAGAAAAACATCAGGAAAGAATTGGATAGTTTTATTGATAATAGATGGTATAGGGATAGCTGACTCACCGTACAGACACAGGTGAAACTTGGATTTCTGTCCACTAACACATATAAAGGTAGAGTAGGTAAAGGCCTACATGCAAAAAGTGAAAATTTTGAAACTACTACTCATATGTGAGGGAAGACCTACCATATCTTCGAAAGCACAAGTTTTAAGGTAGTTTGTTACACACAATGAGTATGTTGTGCTTAATGGGTAGGATATTTTCTTCTTTTTACTCATTACCTCATTGTGCATCTCATACTGTAGAACAAGGGGGCCTAATTGCCTGTGCCCAAGTGGAGTGCCTCAGAAGAAAGAAAAGCTGCCGTGTGCCACCTTGGTCCTCTCTTACTCAGCTGTGACATTTGGAAGCTACCACATGACAATTCCCTTTTTTTCTGAGTATAGTGTTCTCATTATATTGGTCACATCAAAATTTCTTGAGCTGGTTGTTAAAAAATGGAAGTTCTGTTTTGTCCATCCCTCTTCCCCCTATTCCATTGATATGTAGTGTGAAAGGGGATGCACATTAAAAAATAGTCCTTTGGGGGGCTAGAGGAATGGCTCAGTGGTTAAAGTGCTTGCTGAAGCACAGAGTACCTGAGTTCAACTTCCCAGCGTCACATAAGCTTGGCTCTATAGTGAGTTCAGGACCAGCCTGGGCTGCAGAGCGAGACCCTGTCTTTAAAAGAAAAAGTCCTTGGAGTAGAGGTGGCAAACTCATTCAGGCCTGAATAGTAAATATTTCAGGCTTTGCAAGTCATGTTTTCTCTGCTAAAACTGTTTAACTCTACCCATAGTGCAAAAGCAGCCACATACAATTCAGAGAAGTGACAGTGATATTTCAATAAAACTTTATTAGTTTTTGTATGTCTCTCAAGTTTTTTTTTTAAGCTTTTAACTAAATGATGTAAAAACGATTCATGGGGCCTGAGGATATTGCCCAGCAGTGGGTGTGCTTGTCTAGCAAGCCATGAAGCCTTGAGTTCCACTCCCCAGCACCACACAGACTGAACGTGATGGCACACAGCTGTCATCCTAGCTCTGAGGAGGCTGAGGCAGGAAGATTGCTTTTGAGCTCAAGGCCAGCCTGGGCTACAGAGCCATAACCTGTCTCAAAGAAGCACCTGAAACATCCATAGCTAACAGACCAGGCAGAAACAAATGGTGGGCCTGATTTACCTCTTATGAGTTACAGTTTGTCAGTTCCTGTTTCAGAGTGATTCTTAGGCAACCAGAGTTTGAACACTAGTGCTCTAGCTTTATATACTGTAACTAATGTCATTCCCTGTATTCTGGGAAAATTCGTAAGTCATACTGAGAAGAATTCCCAGTACTTATAAGGGAAAGTAATGCTTTCTCCTGCCAAAATTATTTTTTTGTATTGGTAATGTGCTTACAATACATAATAGTCATGTTCACCTGGAGGAACTGGTGCATAAACATATCACACATTGGTCATTTTTATTTCCTGACTCTCTGGCTCTCCCTGTATTGCCTCTTTTCTTCCATTAGTCTCTATCCCCCCCCCCCCCTCGTTTATTTTTACAATGTAGTTTTCTCATGTTCAAGAAACCAGGCAGTGTTTAACCAGTGTCCTGATTCATTTCACTAAGCATGAAGGTTTCAAGATCAATCCATTTTCCTACAGATAACTCAGATTTATTTTTTATGGCAGAGTTGTACTCCATTGTGTATATATACCATATCTTCTTTATCTAGTCACCTGTTGATGGTCACATGAGCTGTTTCCTTGATGTGGCTATTATGAGTCGTGCTGCTGTAAACATGGGTATGCAAGTATCACTGTTGTATGATGTCTTTAATTTTGGGGGGAAGATCCTAGTATAGGCATAACCAGGTTAAATGGGATACCTACTTTCAGTAGTTTGAGAAATATCCCTACTGTTCTTCATGATGCTGTACCAGTTTACAGTCACACCAACAGAGAAGATGTTTTCCTTTTTCTCCACAATCTCAGAAGCATTTGTTATTTTTTGAGATTTTGATTAAAGCCGTGAAACTTCAGTGTTGTTTTGATTTGTGTTTCTCTTGTGGTCAAGTATGCTGAACATTTTTTCATATATTTATTGGCCATTTGTGTTTCTTCGGGAAGCCCATTTCAGTTGCCCACTAATTGAGTAGGTCTTTTATTTGGGGGTGTCTAATTTCTTTGAGTTCTTTATTCTAGATAACCATCCTCTGAGGAATAGCTGGCATGAATTTGGGAAAATATTTCCTTATGGTCAGGAAGGAATGATTAAATAACTGCCTGGTGTAACTGGAGTCTGATGCAAATCTAATACAATACATGAGTTTTGTTCTTAATGTTTAGGAGTAAGTAATAGATATGAAAGCTGAATTTCATGTTTAGATTTGAGGCCTGTCCCCAAGAAATCTCATGCATAGGCGAATATTTCAAAATCCCAAGTTCTTGGTCACGTGCATTTGGATAAAAGATATTCCTTATACCTTTATTCACAAATGAACTCAGGCTTGGTGTTTTAAGTAACTGTCTTTTAGATGCAGCATATATTTAAATGATTAGCTAAGCAACTACTTAATGATAGTTTCCATTGTGTTCCCTTGCTCAAATATGTCCTTATCTGTAAGGAAGTTGGAGGAAGATCATCAGAGCTTCAGAAAAAGTAGTAGTAAGATAATGCGATTCAGGATCCAGGTAATGTGATTCAATTAGAAAATGGTACATCATATGTGAGGAGAAACGGAAGAGATTTGGTGCAGTCAGATCTGCGTAAAAAAATGTGGAGAGACTGGACAAGAATGTCATTGTATGTCAGTAATTCCTTTTTGTGGCTGGATTATGTTCTGTCACAGAGATGGTCACATTTATCATTTAGTGGCTTTTTGAGTTGTTTGCACCTTTGGTGTTAGGAATACTCTCGCTATGAGTATCATATACAGATTTTTATATGGCCATGTTTTATTTTTCTTAGGCATATACCTAAGGGTGGGATAATTGGATCAGATAATAATTACTGTTTAATTATTTTTTCAAAGTAGTTACAAGTAGTTGCATTATTTTACATTTCAGTCTAGCCAGCATAGCTTTATTTTTAATAGCCAACCCTGTGGGTATGAAGTGCTGTTTCTTTGTGGCTTTGGTTCACATTTTCTAATGTTGTGAAGCATGTTTTCATGTGTTTATTTGTAATTCCCTTATCTTCACTGGAAAATGGTCTATTGTTTAGATCCTTTGCCCATTTTAAAATTTGGATTGTTGGATCTGAAAATAGTGTAGCAGTTAGAGCACTTGACTAGCAAGCTGAAGGCCCCCGACAGAGTTCGATTCTCCAGCACCACATGCACTGGTTGTGGTGGCATGTCCCTATACTCCCAGCACCCAGCACTCAGAGGCTGAGACAGGATTGCTGTGAGTTAAAGGCAAGCCTGGACTACAGAGAGAGAGAGAGACAGAGAGAAATACATATTTTGGGTTGTTTTTACAGTTGAGTTTTAAGGTTGTGTTTCAGATAAAAAGTGCTCAGAGAAATTATTTGCAAATATTTTTCTATTTTGTGCTATCTTTTTTTCTTTTCTTTTCTTTTTTTCTTTCTTTTTTTTTTTTTTTTTGAGAAAGGGTCTTGCTCTGTATTCCAGGCTGGTTCTGAACTCACAATGGAGCCCAGGCTGGTCTTGGACTCATGGCAGTCCTCCTGTCTCAGCCTCTCCAGTGCTGAGATGACAGGTGTGCACCACTACACTTGGCTTATGCATGTAGTGCTGGGGTATCGAACTTGGGTACTTAGTGTTTGACTTAGCACTTGCTAAGCAAGCCCTTCAACTACTGAGCCATTACTCCAGCCCTGTCTTTATTTTTGATGACATTGTTTGTAGCGAAAAGCTTGTGGCATTGAATCCAATTTATGTATTTGTTTTTCTTTCGTGTTTTGGAGTTGTGTCTAAGAAACTATTATTTATCCCAGATTCACTAGGATTTATTCCTCTGTTATAAGTATTTCATAGTTTTGCTTGTATTTAGGTCAGTATTCATTTTGAGTTAACGTGTGTGTTGTGTGAGGTAGAGGTCCACTTTTATTGTTGTTTTGCATGTGATTATCCTCTTCGCTCATTTGGTATAAAGCTGTATTTTCCCCACTGAGTGGCTTGACGCTCTTGTTAAAAATCAGTTGAGGTCTGGAGGAATAGCACATCACAAGGGCCTCAGTTCGATTCCCAGCAGCCATAAGCTGGGCAAGGTGGTGCATGCATGAAATTCCAGCTCTTGGGAGGAGACAGGAGAATGGCTGTGAGTTCAAAACCAGTCTGGTTTACAGAGTGAGACCCTGTCTCAAAAAGAAAAAAGAAATAGTTTCATCTTGACTGTTCATAAATTTCTGATCCATAAACATGATCAAGTCCTATTACTTGTTTAGTTCAACTTATGTTTCTTTTGATTGTATTTTACAGAGTCCTTTGTATACATTTTGTACCTTTCACTAAAAAACCTTATTCTTACATATCTTATTCTTTCTGGTACTGTTAAATAGAATTAATTTTATTTTTCATTTTCCAGTGATAGTATAGTGATAACCAGGTGTATTTTGTACTGTATAGTCTTGCTCAGATTGTTTATTATTTCTGTTAGTTTCTTAGTGGATTCCTTAGGGTTTTCTCTGTATAAAGTCATGCCACTCTCAAGTACAGATAGTTTTACTTCTTTCCAGTTGGGACTTTTAAAAGTGCTTTTCTTGCCTCGTTGCTGGCATAGACTTCAGTGAGGACTGAATAAAAGCAGTAGCGTGGACAGATGTGTCACGGGGAAAACATCCAGTCTTCCACCATTAAGGATTATATTGTGGGTTTTTCAATCATGTTTTTAAAAACCAAGCTTTTTATTGTTCTTTTTTTATCCAGTGCCAGGAATGGAACCCTCAACCTTGCACATACTATGCAAATGCTCTACCCCTGAGCTATAGCCCCAGCCTCAGAACTGAACTTCTTTTGGGGGTGGTACAGGGATTGAACCCAGGAGTACTCCGCTATTGAACTAAATGCCAAGACCATTCATTCATTCATTCATTCATTTAGTTTTGAGGCAGAGTCTTGTTGAATTGCCTAGGCAGTCCTACCATAGCATCCCTCAGTGCTCGGAATTCAGGCAGAACCAGCTTAGCATCCCCCCCCCCCCCCCCCCCCCCCCCCCCCCCCATTTGAGACTGGATCTCACTGTGGAGTCCCAACTGGTGTGGATCCCAGGCTAGCCTAGAACTCAGGGAAATAAATCTTCCTGTTGTCTGAGCTTACTGAGTGCTGGCGTTATGGGTGCATGCTACCGTGCCCAACTCTTATGTGATGCTGGCGGATTGAACCTGAGTTCCCTCACTTCCTAGACTCTCAGGAATCACTGAGCTACGCTTCCAGTCACTAGTGTTTTAATTTTGAGGGAGCCCAATTTATTTTTAGCTTGTATGATTTTTGCCTTTTATGTCATAAGAAACCTTTACCCATGGGTTTCAAAGATTTTTCTGTTTTCCTCCAGAAGTTCTATAGTTTTAGCTCTTAAATTTAGTATTCATTTCTATTTCTAATCCTTAAGTTAAAATGGTTATAGGAGAGTTGCTGAATAGAAGAACACTTGTTACTAACTTGTTTCTTGGTAATGAGTGTATTGGTGAAAATTAGCACATGGGAACATGTATCCTGCTTTAATACAATTTTTACAGTTTTTTAGGAACACCACCGAATGAACATCTAGGGTGAACATGTTATTTACCTGCCTCATACTCTCTTGGGGTACCCATACTCCATTTTACAATAAGCCTTTTCATTTCATGTGGTTCCAGTATGTCTCTCCTCTTAACCCCAGGGACTAGTATGTGACTAGTATATGACTGAAGCCCATCTTCCCAGAGCACCTCATCCTTTTGTCCTCAGTGATGGTTCAGAATTGAGTAGTTGATGTATCTGAATGGATGAGGGCCATGGCAGAAGTAGTGGAGAGGATAGTGTTGAAAGCTACTCTTTTCCTGAGGTATCTCTTAGTTGTGTGGGAATCCTAAATTTCTTATGTCCATCTCTTCCAAACCATCTTATGTAGAGAGCCTCTCTTAAAGTGAAGTCATCCTACAGTCTAGGGGTTGGTAAGGAGCTGTCAGTGACTCTTAATAACCTTTCAGGTTTTCCTAAAGCCCTCCATGACCTTTCAGTTACGTAGGCCAACCAGTTCCTCTTTTGTCTCAGCCCTTTTTTCTGTTGTTGTGGTTCTAGGGGATGGAATGCAGAGTCTTGCTCATGACGGGCAGGCAAAAGCTGAATTGGAAATTCTATTCCATACCTAGGATTGTGCATAATACTGCTTTTGTGGAAACCTCAGTTTAAGACTTAAGATTAGTAAGAATTAGAGAGTGTATCTTTGAATTGAAATGAGAAACATTTTAACTTGATGTTTCACAAAGCAGTTACTCATTTTTGTGTCTTACAAGATACAGAAAAGTGTGCTTGAAGCAATTTGGGGGCATAAATATGTAGATGTTGAAGATGCCTTTTTCTTACTTGGTTGACTAAGTTAACAGTGTCTTAAACATTTCCAACATTCACACCAGTTCATTTTATATTTTATTAAATTAGTACTTCTTGAGATGATAGACATTATTTTTGTATTGTTGAATTTCACTATAATACCTCATTAATTACATGGAATTGTACAATATTCATTTTGACCTTTTAAGTGAAACGGTTAACTGTTGGTTATTGGAAAGTGGAAATGTAGCTTGAGATTTTTGTGACAGCTCTTACTGACACTCAGTTAAGCAGTCATTATTTATGTGGAACAAATGTGCAGTTGTTGGTTCAAAAATAATTATGTACATATAAATACTGCTGCAGAGTTCAGACGTACTTTATGTATTCTTTAGACCCCTTCAGGTTCAGTTGAATTGAGGTTGTATCTGAGATATCATTAGCCTTATTTTCCAGGTGAGGAAATGGAGGTCTCTGATTCTCAAGTTTCTTGTATGATTAGTTACCACATGAAGTGTACTTTTAAAGCTTTAAAAATTGCAGTGTAAGCTTTTCTCAAGATAGATTTCAGGGAAGCCAGATTTTTATAATACTAATTCTCCTTTCCCCATCTGGAATACAGTTTGGAAGTCATGTTTAAGGTCTTATTTTTGCATGCATAGCCAAGGCCCAGCAACTTTTAAATGAGCAAGCAAAGATTTCCTGCTAAATTTATATCAGATTCTGAGCTGGGAATATGGTTTGGCAGTCACAGCCCTTGCCTAGCTTCCGCAAGGCACTGGGTTTGATTCCCCATCACCACATAAGCCAGGCATGGTGGCACACAACCATAGTCCCAGCACTTGGAATGCTGAGGCAGGAGGATTGCCATATATTTGAGGCCAGCCTGGGCTATGAGCTGAGTTTAAGACCAGCCTGGCCTCCAGAGTGAAACCCTGCCTAAAAAAAATTAAAAAGCCAAAAATTTATATCAGATCCTGACTGCCATTTTTCTTTCTCCTTACATTAACGCTCAGTAAAGTCATTCTGGCCATCACGTATCAAACTCTTCCCTGAAATACTTTTCTCTTCATATTCTATCTGTACTGTTCCAATGGAAGGTTCCATTGATTTTTGTTTCTAACTGGTTAGCTGAGAAAAGGCTTTGGAAAGGTTAGAGGGCATTCAGGGTAATAGAGGAGCCAAAAAGTTAATGGCATAATGTTGAAAAAGTTGCAAGGAGGCAGGGCTAGTCAGTATTTGACAAAATACTGATTAAAAAAAGGGAAATGCCATTAGGTTTTGAGACTGGAAGGTCTTTAGTGACTTTTAAGAGAATAACTTACTGTAAAATGTTGAGGTAATTCATTCATTTAGTTTTGAGGCAGAGTCTTGTTGAATTGCCTAGGCAGTCCTACCATAGCATCCCTCAGTGCTCGGAATTCAGGCAGAACCAGCTTAGCATTCCCCCCCCCCCCTCCCATTTGAGACTGGATCTCACTGTGGAGTCCCAACTGGTGTGGATCCCAGGCTAGCCTAGAACTCAGGGAAATAAATCTTCCTGTTGTCTGAGCTTACTAAGTGCTGGCGTTATAGGTGCATGCTACCATGCCCAACTCTTATGTGATGCTGGCGGATTGAACCTGAGTTCCCTCACTTCCTAGACTCTCAGGAATCACTGAGCTACGCTTCCAGGCACTAGTGTTTTAATTTTGAGAGAGCCCAATTTATTTTTAGCTTGTATGATTTTTGCCTTTTATGTCATAAGAAACCTTTACCCATGAAAGGCTCTGGCTCCTTAAGCACAAGCTTGGAATCTACCCCAGGCCTTTCCTCAGTGGTAGATAGTGAACATCTGTTACCTTCATTAAAATCTCGATTTGACATACAGTGGCTGATAAGCTTCTAGTTTTGTCTCTCCAGAGACGTTGAGGAAACACTATTCGTCATCCTTAGTGTTTTATAAAAGGGAGTTTTATCATAAAATATGAAGAAAAGGTCAGAACAAGGAAAGACTTATATATGGTATTACTTAAAATTTAGAAAATTACGACATCTTGTCCTTACCCCATATTCTTACCACTCAGGTTCAGGAAGCACTAACACAGGGCTAGAGGAATAGCACAGCAAGCACAGGATCTTGAGTTTGATTCCCCAGTAGCAGCACATAAGGTAGATGTAGTGGTGTATGCCTATAATCCCAGCCCTCATGAGACTGAGGCAGGAGGATTGCTGTGAGGTTGAGGCCAGCGTATGTAGGGAGTTCAAGACCAGCCTGGACTACAGAGTGAGACTGTTCAAACAACAACAACACTGATCTATAGAAATGCATTTGGGAAACTTTATTCTAAGTGCCCACCCCACCCCCACAGAAAGGAAAGAAGCGTTTCTTGTGTTTCAGAGTATGCATACTACTTGCTTACATGTGAGGCGGGAGGGGGGGGGGCTGTGGAAATGGTTGCCTATATGAAAACATTTTATGTTTCTGGGCCTCCCTAAAACTTGCAACCGCTCTGTCTTACTTTTTACCCATGCTCTAACACTGACCCTGTTTGTGTGGTTTGCTTTTGGTACAGGGAATTGAACTCTGGGCCTTAACAGGGAGCTATGTCCACAAAGCTTTCTGCAGAGGGGGTCTTGCTAAGTTGCCCATTGTGCTTGAACTTGTCATCCTCCTGCCTCCCAGGGTGCTGGGATTACAGGTGTATGCCACCTTGCTTGGCTTGACTTTACATTTTGAAAATTTATGGTTTGAGAGTAAGCACTATCTCTACACATTTTTGTGTATCGTGTTAGAAGATTTCAGTGGATGAAAATGGAAGTGAAACTGAGTAAGTGCAGGCTTACTGCACTGAACATTGTTGGCCAAACAATAAATGTGCCAGCTGTAACTAAGCCTTGATTTTGCCTGAAGTCTGAGTCTCTGACTGCCCACTAAAGCCTGGTTGGTAGAGAGGAAAGGCTTAATCCTTGGCCTATTTTCCTTCTTTCCCAGATGATGTTCCTGTAGCTGTCCTTGAACTCTCTTCATAAGTTTTTGCTTTCTTGGGAATTAAGACTGGCATTTCCCCAGTCTCTTAGTGGCTACAATGTATTCCTCAGCTGGACACATGCCTGCTTCTGTCCATAACATCCTCCTACCTGTAATATCCATAGCTATGGCCTAGAACTCTTGAGTACCAAAAAAATTCTGGTTCAAAGAAAGCCTCACTCATCCCTGAGCAACTGCAGGTCATTTTTTAAAGGTTCAGAACTTCACTTTTCTTCCAGGGTAAAATGGAGATACTCTCTTCAAAGTGGTATGTTAAGAGACACTGATGTGATTTTGTTTATCCAGAGCATCAATATAATCTTCTTAAGGGCCTCAAAGATTTGGCCTCAGTCTGCCCACTAAACAGGTAGACTTCTGTGCTTAGTGCATAGTGTTGGACAAACAGATACTAAACAGATGTTTTTTATTGGTTTATTGTGCTGTCATAAAACACTTCAGGATTTCATACTCTATTCTTTCCCATGGATCCCAACTGCATGATGTCCTGTGTGTGGGTTTTGCACACAGCATATGCATAGAGTGTCCTGAAATGAAGGGTGGAATTGCTGTAGAAGAAGGCCATTGTCCTCCATTACACTGAATCACAGAGCTCGTTCCTTTTTCCAGCCAGCTCTCACAGTTGTTGACTCCCTGATTTCTGGTGTTTTCACCTTAGCTGGATAAAACTGAACATTTTGTCTCCTGATCAGGTTTCTGTGAGCTTTGAGTTGAGTGCCACAGCTGCTGTTCCTTCAGTGCTGGTCACTGCATCTCACCAACTTGGTTGTTTTGCCAAACAAATCTTGAGTATACTGATTGTATCTTTTGAACAGTGTCTTAGCTGTTAGCTGTTACGCTTTTTGTGTCTCTGTGTTGTGCCACTGTCATTATAAATGCCCACAACAAACTAAAATGGCCAACTATTGAGGCCTTTAGTTAACAAAATTATGAGACTGATAAAATCAGTGGTCAGATATGCACAGCATCTTACTGACTCTCGTCTGATGCTCTGTTGGCATCCTTCATGCTTATGTGATGTTGAAAGTGTATTTGTGAATTTTTACTTTTTAAATTACCGTTATTATTTTGAGACAGGGTCTCACTTTGTAGCCCAGGCTGGTCCTGAACTCACTATGGAGCCCAGGCTACCCTTGGACTCGTGGCAATCCTCCTGTCTCAGCCTCCTGAGTGCTAGGATTACAGGCGTGCAGCACCATGCTTAGCTTATGTGGTGCTGGTGCTGGGGAATCGAACCCAGAGCCTCATGCTTGCAAGACAAGCGCTTTCTTTAATTGCTGTGCCATTCTTCCAGGCTCTACTTGTGAATTTTTAAACTTGTGTACTCTGGTTCTTTAACCCAACCAGTCGGACATAGTGGGACATGCCTGTAATCCCTGTTACAAAGTCTAGAGAACTCACTTGAAACTTAATTTCATTTATATTTAAATTCTTTTCAATTTCATTGATGTATAATTATTTTGACTATTAGGATGGACTGAACCAGTATGGACTAGCTAGCTAATTTGTTTTTCTGCATTGAAACAGGGATGAAGAATATCTTCTTTTTGATAGAAGGGTCTCTTGTAGAGCTGTCAGGTCTCCCTGCCTCTCTTTTAAAGAAAATTTGTATCCTGCTATGGGAGTTAACTTGAATTATTTACTCAGTTTCTCTGCTTTCTGCCCGACAGTGGAGTAGGATTCTAGAATAGTGCACTGAATGGAGGAACAGAGAGAAGAGGGCAAGACAGTACGAGCGTGACCATTTGTTCTAGGACAGTTCCAGGTTTTCAACTTACATGTTAGTGGAAGCTTCTGTTGTGGGGCCCATATTTATCCTTCAGTGTGACTGGAAATACATACAAGACTAAAACTTCTGTGGTCATTGTTGATTTTCAAAAAGTTTAGTTGACAATGGGAGCAGTTATATAAATGATAGTTTTTTACCAAAAGATGTGATACAGGATGAATATTCTGAAAACTCATAATGCTCCAAAACTCAAAACTTTTTGAGCTTGAGCTTATGTATGAGAGTAGTGGAAATCACCTGTCCTCATGTGACATCACAGTCAAAATGCACTAAAAATGTTGCTTAAATTACCTTCAACCTATTTGCATAAAGTATATGTGAAGCATAAATGAATTTCATGTTTACACGTGTGTCACCAAGATAGCTAATATGTGCAAATATTCTGAATCATCAGACATCTGAAATGAAACACTAGTGGTTTCCCAGACTCTTTGGTTAAGGAATACTCAGCCTGTGTATCAGTGGGTCAGACACTGAAAATATGTTTGGGCCCTAAGAAACAGGAATGAATGTGTCAGGAGATCTTTCCACGAATCCTAAGTGGCTATGTTCTAAAAATAATTATCAAAGCTGGGCTTAAGTACAGTAAATATCGAATGGCTTGGAGTAAAAATATGTTTAGCCCAGAGCTAGGCCTACTAGCACGGAACACTTACTGAGAGGCCGAGGCAGAAGAATGACAAGTGTGAGCACAATCTGGGCACTTGAGCAAAAGGAGCGTGCCTGAAGATGTAGCTCAAAGCAATGATCTTAAGTTCAATCCCCGTTACTGTGCCAAAAAAAAAAAAAACCAAAAACAAGGTATGCATGTGTGTATGTGTGTGTCCTAGATCAAGTAACTCCTATTCCCTCAGGCCCTCAAAGCAGAGCACTTGGTAGTCGGATGCCCTGTTTACTCTTGGCTGTCTTTCGCTACTTTACTTTCTCTATTACTAAATGGATTAGGTTCCATTTTTCATTTTTGTCAGTGTTCAGAGTGAAAATACATTGTTACTACAGAAGGAATATAGTCATTAATCTTTAAAACCTCAACAGTTCAGATCTGTTTAAAGGAAAAAATCTGTCTCATCTTCTAGGTCATAACAAATATTAAGAGTTTAGTTATACTGTCTGTCTTATAAAAATGAGAGCATTGTAGAATGTTATATGTTTTTCTTAAGTTAATATATTATGCATTTGTTTCCTTGCTTATTGTGCCTACCCTGTCTCATTTTAGAGCTCCACAGCATGCTACCAAGATTTATTTAACCTATTTCCTGTCAGTAATATAGCTCATTCCAATTTTTCTTCACTCATAAAGGTCTTACACATCGTAATGCTATAGCCATTGCAACCGTCCCGTTATTTCCTTAGGATAAGTTCTGAGAAGCAGAGTTTCTGTACCAAATGTGTACTAGTAATTTTTGCCGTTTTGATAGCTGAAAGGTCATTGCAGTGTTTATTCTGAATTTCTTTTAGCCTAAGATTGAGATTTATAAGCCAAATGGGTTTCCACTTTGAGAAATGCCAGTGTACTTTATAGTACCCTCCCTTTACTGTCTTCTTAAAAACTTTGCTTATAGTGTCTGTTAGTCCATCTTTTGTGCCTGCTCACACTCCCCTCCCCCGTGTGTAGTCGTGTGTAGTGTTTTGGTGTCACTGCCCCTAAAGGACATGCCTTTTTTTTTTTTTTAAATGAGCTTCTTTAGATTTTGAATATAAGTACTGAAATTGATTTGAGGGTGCAGGGGGTAAAAAAAGTTGGAGAAGAAAAGTCAATAAAGGGAACCTTAAAGCACTTCAGAATTGCTACTGATCGAGGCTGCTGTTGAGGGAATGTGCCTATTTACTTTTACATGACTAATATGAACTGTGTGATGTGAAACAGCCACCATTTAGATCTGGAGGCCGACCAGCATCATCTGGGTGGTGTTCACGTCCAGAAGCTTGGATCCCATTCTCCTGGAGATCCCCTCACTCATAGACTCTTAAGGCATCCCCTCTCATAGGCCAGGGCTGGGAAGCAAAAAGCTTAGGGCTAGAACACCGGAGGTTTCTTCGGTCATTCTGTGGTCTTTGCATGTGATCTCTTGAGAATGGAAGCCTCAGGTATGTAGATGGCTTGGTCTCCAGGGTGCGTAGTCAAAGACTCACAGCTCCGCAGGAGCCAAAGAAACCTCTTCTGAAAACAACAACAACAAAACAGCCTGGGAAGCGGCCTTGCATCACTTTAATGTAAATTCCGCCAGAAGGGGGGTGGAGTACCTGTACGTTGGCCCGCTGCCTGAACAGCGATAGGATGGTGGGTTTCTTTTAGTTTTTTTTTAGGTTTTTGCTTTGTATTTTAATGTGTTAGTAGGATTAAGCATCAAGAGTCACCTTATGGGCTGTAGGAATCAAGTGCTATGTACCCTAGTTCAATTCCCCACCACCACATAAGCTGGGCATGGTGGTGCACACCTGTAATTCCAGCACTGGGGAGGCTGAGACAAGATTGCCATGAGTCCAAGGCCAGCCTGGGCTACAGAGGGAGACCATGTCTCAAAAACAAAACAGAAAACCTAAAACAAACCAACAAAAACAAAAA
Source organism: Ctenodactylus gundi (assembly GCA_004027205.1). NCBI lineage: Eukaryota > Metazoa > Chordata > Mammalia > Rodentia > Ctenodactylidae > Ctenodactylus > Ctenodactylus gundi. The sequence goes on from PVKB01006714.1 coordinate 30,905, forward strand.
AAAAGTTATCTTAATGGTGAATAGCACGGATAGTTAAAATAATCTACCAAGTGGTTGTCAAACTTTGGTTTAAAGATTCTCTTTATAGGACTGTTGGGTGTATCATTGGTAGAGGGCTTGACTATCATGCTCAGGTTCCTTAGTGTTTGATCTCCAGCACTGAAGAGGAGAAAATCCAGCTATCCCATCCATCTTAAAATTGATTGTAAACCTCAGAACTTATTGATTATATGGTTCATAATTGTGGATATTTATTCGGATTAAAGCAAACATCAAAAATAATTATAACTTTAAAACAATATAAAATTTTTTTATGAAAACTGGTTTTGAAAATTAAAAAACTTAGAGTAGCACTGTTTTACATACTTGAAAATTGCTTTAGTATTTAACTCAATAGAAGACAGCTGGATTTTCACATCTGCTTCTGTCTCTTGCCACATCACATCTGGATAGCCTCAGTAGTTTCACAGTGTAATTGGGAGAGAATGGAGTGAAAATGGCAAATAGTGTTTTAGATTTATGAAAATAGCTTTGACCTTGTGGGTTTCTTGAAAGAGTCACGGGAGAACTGCTTATCCTTTTCCCCTAATGATGTAAATGCCAGCTGTGGCCGAAGTCTCAGGGAAGTTGGAGGGTCTGGACACAGGATGCCCCAAAAAGAGGATGAAGACACAGCAGGACACTGGGCATGCTGGCATACACTTGTAATTCCAGTACTCTTGGAGGCTCAGGCAGAGGAATCCTAAGTTTGAGTCTCTTGCGTGGGCAGTTTAGTGACTTAGAGAGACCCTTTCTCAACATTAAAAAAAGACCCGAGGATGTAACTCAGTGTGAAGGCCCTGGATTCGTTCCCGGTATGCTTCTCCTCCAACCAGGAAGGCTGCCGGTATTAAGAGCAGGCAGGAAAGTTTCAGGCTGATTGGGCAGTGCAAAAAATTGTTATGAGATTCATAAATAGGGTAACCATGTAACATCCGTACTTTTTAGTGAAGACATGTCAATAAAAGCTTAAAATTGTTAATAAGAATTTTATCAGACAACAAACCATAGATTCGCATCACACAGTAAGTGACCAAAAACATCACTGCACAAGATTGTTCAACAAGGGCTGGGGCTGTAGCCCAGTGGTTTGGGATCAGTTCCCTGGCACCACATAAACAGCATGTGGTGGCACATGCCCATAATCGCAGCATCTAACCTGAGGCATTGGGATGTTCTGAGTTTGAGCCAGCCTGGACCACCAGCCGCGTTCAGTAACTACAGCCAGTTGCTGGGGTTGGTTTCTTGCATGTTAATCCCCCTATCCTGTCCTTGTCTCCCGCTGACTTTACAGACTCTTCCCCCTCACAGCCTGAGATTGGCAGCGGTCGCAGTGTGGAAGTTGCACAGGCGAAAACTTCAGCTAAGATTTTATAATCAAAGATGTGTTCCAGAGTCTTTTATTACAAGTAAAAGGGTTCCTTTTTGAGAATTTTGTGCAGTGGAATTCTATCTCTTCAAAAAGTTACCTATAATAACAACTACCATTCTAGTACAAAAGTTGGTTGTGTCTAGTGAACTGTAACTTCTAACAACCAAAGACTAGTCAGTTTGTATTTAGTCACTCAGAGAGCAGTTTTATACATGCCAGAAGAGCTGCATCTTAAAAACCTGGCCCCAAATACTTCTGACTATAGGACCAATAGTCTGGCCCTACAATATTTAGCAGGAATGGAGTTGTAATTGCCACACACTTAGAAGTTGATGGTCTGATGTGTGTGTGTGTTTGAAACAAATTAGACTTTTTCCAGGTCAGGCTTTTGTATAGTTCTGTAGAAAAGAGCTGTTGTTAGTTCTGCCTTTACCCTAAAGATACCTTGCAGCTTAACGTTAGAGAAAAATGCTTTTGATTCTAACTGCTGATGTCCCTCCCGTTCTTTCAGGCTTTTGATGGGGAGTTTGTGTTTTCATTTGTTTGCTACTTGCCCAAGCCCCTATTCCACAGGTGAGAAGTGCACCCACTGCTCCTTAGCTCAGTGTGGGGAGAAGTCATAATTCAGCCATCCTTCAGAGTGATGACCCCCGTGTGTGCTTCTTTACCATCTGTACTGGCATCCTAACCATTTGTTAACACTTTATTTTGGAAGTAGCTTTCTTTTTAAAACCGTGTCTTTATGTAGCTTTTCAAGACATTGGAACATAAGTTTCTAGGCATAGGTTTCTATCTAGGCAAACTGAATTTGTCATTGTTTTTTAAAGTAAAACTGTAATGGAATGTCTAGAGCAAGACTGAGTCTATATAGTGTTGAAGTTATTTCCCATTAAATCTGGTAACATTGTGTAATCTAAGCATTTGACCACTTGATTAAATATTGTTAACTATTTAGAACCTTGAAGTAGGTACAGGAAAAGTCTTGCTCTCACACAAGTTTTATTTTTGAGACAGGGTCTCATTTTATAGCCCTGGCTGGTCCTGAACTCACTATGTAGCCCAGGCTAGCCTTGTACTTGGAAATCCTCCTGACTCAGCCTCCCAAGTGCTGGGATTATAGGCATGTGCCACCGCGTTCAGCTTTATGTGGTACTGGGGAATCAAACCCAGGGCCTTGAGTTTCTAGGCAAGCACTTTAACCACTGTGCTATTCCTCCACGGTCTTGCTCTCTAAAGGCTAAAAATCAGATGTCAGAGAAAGCATGTGCCCAAATGGCTATAGCGTTGTGTGTAAATGCTCCGAATCATTTTCTTTCTGTTTTGGAATAAATTTTAAAAATGAATTTGTAAGATTCAAAAATTGGGGGGTGGGGGTGGGACAGAGTCCTGCCCTGTAGTCTGGGCTGGTTCTGAGCTCACTATTTAGCCCATACTGGCCTCAAACTCTGAACAGTTCTTCTGCTTCAGCCTGAGTGCTGGGATTATAGGCATGTTCTACCATGCCCAGTTTATGTGATGCTGGGGAACTCAGAGCCATATGCTTGCTAGGCAAGTGCTTTAACCGCTATGTCATTCCTCCAGCCCCATGGGAACACATTTTAAAAATGAATTTTGTAGCTTCCATAGGACACAAGATAGTCTTACACTTTCCCAGATTTTTCACACTAGAAATTTCGTTGGATGAGTTTCAGGTATGACTCTGTAAAGCACTTGTTACACTGGTGTGAATTCTGGTATGCGTACTACCTTCTCTTTAGAGTCCTTTAGGTTGGGCCCTAGTTTACAAGCTTTCAACAGACAGTAACCTGATTGGTACATTGCTAGGGTAGCAGTCCCAGAGTGCTGCCTTTCCTCTTCCCCAAGCAGGTGTGAGGGCCCCCCTTTGCTGTCAGAACTACAGTAGGGGCTGCTCTGTGTTTGACTAGCACTTAACCAAACCGTGTAGCCTGTTACTGTTCTTAGGTTTTCTGAGTTCTCAAGTTCTTTTCTGCCATTACTTATCAGGTACAATGGTTAATGAAGGGAAGCTGGGAAGTTTTTTGTCTTATAAAAGTCTTCTGGCCGTGCTGAGTACGTGACAAGGCAGCTTTCGTCCACTGTACACCTGGAAGTCATGGCAGCGAGAGAATCTACTTTGGTAGATCACAGTTTTCAAGTTTTATGTCAATTTTTTTTTTTAGCAAGAGTGAATCAAAAATAGACTTTGTAGTGTTCATCATAGGGATACAGATTTGATTGTGGCCTATAAGCATTTTCTAAATTCTGTGTTTAATACTGGTTTTCTGTAGTCTTACCAGCGATTGATGTATCTTGCTGAAAAGGACCACAGGTAAAATAGAAATGGGCACCTAGATCTAGAAAAACAGCACACATAGTTGGTGTACATTGCCATGTAGTGGCCTTTACAGCTCACTTCTTGAACATGAAATGTGAATGGGCATTGTTTGGGGATGCAGGTGCGTAGGTACAGGGTGGAGCCCGAAATTTGCCTTTTCTTCTTGTGAGAACAGGAACTGAACCCAGGGCATCGTGCTTGTCTGCCACTAAGCTATATCCCAGAACAGTAAAATAAAGAGATGAGCATTGCAATCAGATAAGAGGTTCAGACTGTAGCTCCTCCTTTCACTACGAGCTTAATCTTGAGCAGGTTTTCTGGAAGGCAGGTTTCCCCAATTTTGGCACCACTTCGCTTTCTGTCGTGGCTCTCACGTGCATTGTGGGACGTGTGGCAACATTCCTGGCCCCTGCCTACCAGGTACCAGTAAAATAGTATCCTTCCTCCCACATGTGACAGTCCAGAAATGTCTACAGGCACTGCCAAATATTTTGAGTTACCTCAGTTAAGAGCCACTTCTGTTTTTAAAGCTACTATTGAAGTATGGAAATTTGTTGTTACATGAATGATGAACTTTAAGCGCCGAGTTAGCTTTATCGTGGAACATCTACAAAACCAGTAAAGAGACGTGTGAAGTAAGCCAGTCAGCAGTCCTGGCTGCATCTTGCTTTCTGCTGATGTGGTGCTTTAGTTTAATGAGATAATCCTTATATGGCAGAACGTCAAGACCGACTTGGGATTTTTTTGGTAGGTAGGCAGATGTGAAATAGGAACTTGGTTCTAAGCCTTGGCCCATGTTTTGAAATGCATGTACATATTACCTACCCCATCCTTTTCTTCACTCACTCGCTGCCGTTTTCCACATGCCTGTTTTCTGTCATCTTTCTCATCTTCCTGGTATCCTTCACAGCGAAACCTGTAAATTATACCTAAAATGACATCTAAGAGGTTTCTGTGTCTGTAAGCAAAGATACCCTAGTGAAAAAATTTAAGTGGACTCAATAGAAATACAATTTTTAAAAATAGATTCTAATTTTTATTCTGCTTCAGGATGTTTTTCCAATCAGTGATAACTATGAAAATTGAAATGCAACTTGGCTTTTGACTATTCAAGTGGAAGTAGGGGAAGGGATACACACAAACATAATGATTAAATAAGACAATGAATCCTAAGCAGTACTCTGTAGGAAATTTTTGTAGTGGAAAATACTAAGTTATTTAGAGGAGGATACCAAATTCTAGTAAGACTGCTCTAATGACTCTTTGGAGGCTTTATTAATTTCTTAGGATTACACCTTACGTGAATCGTATTGTTTAAATTCTGCTCACACCCTGTACATTAAGCAGTGATAAAATCCATTCAGCCTTGTCCAGGGTAATTGAAGAGAAAAATAGGTCTTTGGAAGTCATAGTAAAAGCTGTCAAAGGTGAGAGTCCTTGTTGAGTTAACTCAGTGGCGATCTTGCCCATCTCTTAATGGACTTCCTGTGTCAGCAGAATTGTGACAGTTCCTGCTTCTGGTTTTTTCATATGAACTCAGAAGCCATTATAGAAATAAGAAAATACTGTGTCAAAAAGAGAAATACCATTTTTCTTAAATATGTCATAAAACAGTATTTGTTTTGACAAGAAAAACCAACAGAATTTTTTTGCCTAACAAGTTTTATGTATTTTATCTTAGTTGTTTTGGTCAGAATGAGACCTTAACTTTTTTTAAGGAAAATTGCAATGGCATAGGCATGGTCCCTTTCTGTATTCTCACTGTTTTATACCAAGACTAAGCACAGTCAAATTTCAGCATCTTCAAGTGGGAAAACTGGATTTAAAAGGAGAAGCAGAGTCTTAAAAAGTTCTATAAACCCAGCAATACTTAAAATAGTTGACTATTTTAAACAAATGACATTACGCAAATGTGAGACGACCTAATGAGAATGAGTTCCTAGGTAAAGGCAGAGTAGACTTTACGTATAAGAATAGGTATTGTGTTTTTTATTTCTTCTTAAGACGTAACTCATCTCCCAATCCAAGACTTTGAATATTGTAATCATTCAGATGACTCAAATTGAATGCTTCTCCAAAGTGTACTTCCTTCAGATTGAAGGTGTACTTTGTTACTGTGACATCAAAAGTGTCCTCCAAATAAAGGGAGACAGAGGTTAGTAGGAAAAGACATTAGCATAAACCTGGTCAGTCTTCTAATTGAGAAAGGGCTGTTTCCTGAATAGCCTCAACACTGGCCACCTCAGAACCATTAGCATGTGCTTCTGCCCCCTTTGTAGGCCAGGAGAACCTATTTTTTCTCAGAACTGACAAGGAAAGGTGGGAAGACAATGTGCAGGCCCCTGTATCATAGTTTTTGAATTTTTATGAAATTTTTTGAAAAAGTTAATACTATACACTGGGCATCTAATAAAGGCGGGTCTAGTTTTTTGTTCAGGCAAGAATGCATTTGTCTTCCATTGGATTCTGAGAACCTTCATGTACTTAATACCTGACAACTCACAAATTAGGGATTACCCCACCCCATTTTTGAATCCTCTTCAGAGCTCCTGTTACACAATTTATGATTTCAGCTGCATCTGGATTCATAGCATAGCCTGTCTTGAGTCTGTTCAAGTTTTAACAGAAATGTGTAATACATTTTGTTATTGGTTACGTACTTTATCCTTCTTTCCTGATCTTTCAGAAGTATTTACCCGAACTGAAGGCAGGTTGAATTATCTGTAACCATCTTTATTTGGATTTCTACTTACTACAGATGACTAGCTGAAAATGTTAACACTTAAAAGTTCTAACTAGCTGTTGTTTCTACTAACCTTACTATTGGTTCCCACATATAAACTATGGGTGAAAAAATGGGAAAAGTTTGTTAAATACGTAGGTTCCCCACGCACATATTCTGAAGTAGGGGGTCCAAGGAACCTACGATTTTGAAAGTTTTCTGTTTATAGTATGGCTTTTTTTTTTTTTTCTTGACACAAGGTTTCACTGTAGTCCAAATTGGTCCTCAACTATATAGCCCAGGCTGGCTCTGAAGACATGACAGTTCTCCTATCTCAGCCCCCCCCCCCCCCCCCAAGTCCTAGGATTACAGGCATGCACCACTATGTACAGCTTATGTTGTAGTGCTGGGGAACTCAATCCAGGACCCTAGCAAGCCCTCTAACCTCTGGGTTCTTCCTTCAACCCTATATAGTGTGGCCTAGGGTTCTCCCCCAATCCCGCTTCCCTTTAATATAAGGGGCCAGAAGAACTGGGCCCAAGACACCATATTACCTCTGTGATTAGACTGGCCTCGCTCTTGTTTTTTCTGGGTTGATTTCTTAACATCATCAAATTAGATAATGTAGAATACAGTATGGCTGAGCATGGTGGCACATTACTATAATCCCAGCACTGAGGCTGGGGCAGGAGTATCGTATGTCCAAACCTAGCTTAGGCAATTTAGTGAGACCCTGTCTCAAAATTGTAACTAGGGCTGTGGCGGGGGAAACAGCTGGAGGAATAGCACAGCAATTTAGGCTGAGTTTGAGTTCCCAGCACCACATAAACCAGGCATGGTAGTGCACACCTGTGATCCTAGCACTTGGAAGGCTGAGGCAGGAGGATCGTTATGAGTTCAGGACCAGCTTGGACTATAGAGCAAGACCCTGTATTAAAAACAAAAACAAGAACCAAAAACAACAGCATCAAATGCCCACAAAAACAAAACAATATAGTTACTTAAAGTATTTTTAGAAGACAGCTTGGAATGTGGTCAGTTGTGGGTTTGAGGCAGCTTAGCTCCCAGCATCCCCTGCTGGCAGCTTCAGTGCCTGTTGAGGAACCCGTCTGAGCTTCCACCTCTCTCTCTGTACCAGAAGCAAGCTAGAGAGCTCTGTGGTGGAGGCCGTGGCCTCTACCTTCATAGCCTACGTGCCTTCAGTGGCCCAGCCTCCTGACACCGTTACAGTGGGAGCTAGGATCTCAGCACATTGTGTGTGTGTGTTGGGGGGGGGGGGTACTAGCATGTGGGCCAACTTATGATTGTGTCCTGTTCTAATTTCCGAAGGGCAGTATCCTTTTACTGGAGAGGTTATACAGCATGTTCCTAGAAGGAATCCAGAGCTGATGGGAGAGCTGGTCGGGTCTTATCTCATAAAAATTATGGCCACATGTCATGTAACAGAACAAAGTCTCTTTTAAAACAAATGGCTGAGCCAATGGAGATAATGAAGTTCTATTGCTGTGCAGCGTATTCACCGCACAGCACTGGGGATCCAACCAAGGGCCTTCACAACGAGCTACATGGCTGTCCCATTTTTTTGGGACAAGGCCTTGCTAAGTTGCCAAAGCTGCAGTCAAATTTGTTTTCACACAGGCTCACTGTGTGGCGCACGCTTGCCTTGAACACAGCAGCGCTCCTGCCTCAGCCTCCCAAGTGCTGGGATTTTACGAGTGAATCACCATGTTCAGTTTATGTGAGGGTGGAGAATCAAACCCAGGTCCTCGAGCTTGCTAGAAAAACGCTCTTAACTGCTGAGCTACCCCACAGCCTCTACCCTGAACGCATGTACCACCAATCCTTACGCACTTTAAAAACATTCCTGAGAGACTGGTGACAGCGGATAGACTTAGATTTAGTAGCGCGGCCCAGTTTGGGCCTTTCACCATCTCTGTTTTGTTTTTGAGGTCTCACTCTGTAGTCCAGGCGGCTTCTGAACTCACTATGTAGCCCTTGGACTCAGGTCAACAATCTGCCTGCTTCAGCCTTCCCAGTGTTGAGATTAAAGGCTTGTTTCACCACACCCAGCTTACGTGGTGTTTCTGGTCCTTAGCATGTTGGCACAGCACTCGGTGGGCAAGCGTTTTAACCGCTCAGCTGTTCCTCTAGCCCTCACATGCCATCTTTAAAATTTGCAGTGGCATGTTTTCCTCCCCAACTTTTTGTTTTTGTGTAAGTTCATTCCCCTAAGTAGTTTCCTATGCTTCTTCCACCCTAAATTTCAGACTGAAAGGGGAAAAAAAAATCTGTGTTAGGTTTGAGCAGAGTGTAGAGTTAGACAGGCTTTTTCTTTAAGTAAAGGAATTGCCCATCAGCAGAGGACCTCTTGAAGACAAGTTTATCTTGTTCAGTGTCAAACCCTTACTATTACTAGACAGAATGCTGAATGTTAAGTGAATGAACCCATTTCCTGTCATACGTTTATGTGAAAGTGTCGTGTTTGCTCTGTAAAAATTATTTTAAGTACAGACTGGGTATGTAGGTCTCTCCGAGGACACAACCTTTTTGTCATCTGGCTGACATACCGTTCTTGAAACAGCTGTTAATAGCTGCTAAACAAGTCACTGTACCACTAGCTATACTAGAGGAAGATCTTAGTACTTCACTTATGACTTGGCAGGTATATTAAGTTCTTCATAGATTCTATCAGTAGGGCTGGTGGGTGGCATAGTTCATTTCCTCAGCACCACACTGAAATTAGTCTGGCATGGTGGCACATGCCTGCAGTCCCAGGCAGGACTGCCGTGAGTTCAAGGCCAGGTTGGTCTCTATACTGATTTCAGGACCAGCCTGGACCACAAAGGCGCAAGACTCAAAAAAAAGTCAGTATAGTTGAATACAAAGCAGTCTGGAAAACAAATGTATTTTGGAAAGGTGTTGTTGCTGAATCCTGGTGTAACTTGAGTACATTTTATGGGTACAAGGATTGGATCGGTGTCTCTAAAAATAACTACATATTTAGAAAACACAAAGACAGAATGTCTATGGAAATGAAAACTGAGTGATTTGTAATTAGGTACTTGTTACTCTCTTCCTTCTTTCGAGCAGTTTACAGTGTAAAAAGAAAAGTATTGCCATCTATTTAGGGTAAAATTAAGAGCAAGGAAGAGGAGGAACCAGTCAATCAGAAAATGAAACTCCCTGTGTTAAAGTGGCCACCGGTAATGGTGAATCTCCATGGGAAAACACCCAGCTGGTTACTCACCTAGCTCCCACGAGCCGTGGGTTCCGTTGGCATACTACGTCACGTTCTGCCTAAAGTAGGGGTATTTTTTTTTTAAGAGGAAAGAGGAGAGTCATTTTCTCATAAGGTAAAAACTGGGATAATGCCACCCTCCACTTACCTGTGATATTTTATTTCACAGTGCTGGTCCCAAAGGTGATAACATCTATGAATGGAGATCCACTATTCTCGGGCCTCCAGGATCTGTGTATGAAGGTGGTGTATTTTTCCTTGATATCACTTTCACACCAGAATATCCCTTCAAACCTCCAAAGGTAAGAAAAATGCCATTTTATGCACAGATTTACTAATCCTTTTGAGAAATATTAAGGGCTTTTAATTTTTTCATCACAAGCCTAGATTTCTCTTACGCTCAAATATACTTAAGACTCATTAAGACATACTGAAACAGTTCTTGGGGTTGGCTGCCTCTTTTGGCAGAGGCCATTTCTAGGAGGGAGGACTTACAATATGCTCGAGAGATGAGGGACCTGGAATAATCTCCTATTTTTCTACCTTGAAGAAGTTCTCAAAAAATTAAAAGTACTGTTATAGAAAATACTGAGTTCTCCTGCCAAGGCTTGGGAGTCTGTTTCTTGTCCTCCTCCGGTCTTGTTCACATCCCTGTTCGGTTCTCATTACACACAGGCAACTGTTGCCCAAGTCACCCCTCTCTCTTAACACCCAACTCTGTGTATCTTATCTGCCCTGTCAGAAATAGAATGGTATTTAAGCAGTAAGCCACTTTTTAAAAACCTGGTATTTATGGGTAATTTTACTTGGTGTATTTTAGTGCATTTTATATATAAACATTGGGAAACCAAACAAAATAACTGAGTCTCATGTGCCTTATGTGTTATTGACTCCAGGTTAATAAATTCTGTGACTTGTTAGAATGTTTGGATCTAAGTCACAAAAGGCAGAAATACTTCCTTTACTTTTGTGTAGTTTTCTGAATGTGTAGCTATTCTGGTAATTTTTGAGTTGATTTATGGTTCTTAGTATTTTGTGATTCAGAAGCCTACTTTAAAGCAGTGTAGCAGTACTACCAGCCAACACAAGAGGTCAGCAGACAGTTAGCTGTTCAAAGCTGGAAGTGTTAAAAAACTGAGGAAGTACTGGACTTCTTATGCTTTTGTCGGTGGATCGTATTTTTGAATGAAATCAGTCTCAGAGAAGGGAACACCATTTCATAACCTCACATTTATTAAAGAGCCTTGTCAGCTTTAAGCTCCTTAGTCACCCTTTTAAAACTGAAATATCTGGGGGTTTGTTTTAAATTAGGATCACTCAGTTGAATATTCAGTAGAGGGGCAGGAAGAGTGGCACAGAGGGTAAATCACTTGCTTAGGAGGTATAGTGCCCTGGGTTTGGTTGTCCAGCACCACATAAACTGGGCCTGGTGCACGCCTCTTAATTCCAGCAGTCAGGAGGCTGAGGCAGGAAGACTGCCTGAGGCCAAGGTTAGCCTGGGCTCCAAAGTGAGTTCAGGACCAGCCTGGGCTACAGAGGGAGAGACAACGAGACCCCTCTCTCTTTGCTATTTGAACACTGTTTAACGTTATTTTTCTAGGTCACGTTTCGGACAAGAATCTATCACTGTAATATTAACAGTCAAGGAGTTATTTGCTTGGATATACTGAAAGATAACTGGAGTCCAGCACTAACCATTTCCAAAGTCCTCCTGTCTATCTGCTCACTTCTTACAGACTGTAATCCTGGTAAGATTACTTTATTCTTCCTCCCCAGAGAAAACGGTGTGCATGTATATAAAAATGCTGAAATATAAAAACGTTGTTCACTTAGGATTAATTTGTCATGATATTTGAAGTGAAACTAATGATAGGAGAAAAGTATTCAAGCACTAAATTCAGTGGTACCGGGGATGCCAAAACTCACCATACATAGGGAGAATTAAACTTTTGGGATACGCTGTTAATTGTTTTCCACATAAATGAAGCTTTTTGAGTTTTGACAGGAAGTTCAGTTGAGAGAAGTTCTGACAACTGACGTAGCAGCTTCGTCACTAACTGATAGGTTCTAGTGACGAGCAGGGAGTTCTGACATGAAGGCTTGCTAGAGCCTTTCACAGTTCCCATCCTTCTCCTCCATTTGGCCCCTTGCTCTTTCCCAGTCTCTTTAATTTTAAAACCACCTGTCTAGTTACCTGCCTTCCTCGTGTATGCACTGGCCCAAAGCTGGTTACTGAGCTGGCCCTCAAATTTAAAAAACGTTTCTCTCCCCTAAAAGCTTAGTGATTTACTTAATTGTGCTTTTGTTAAGACTTCAGTTCTTTTTATTTTTAAAAGTGATTTTTTTTTTTCTGGCTAAGCCAAATTAAAGATTGTATTCAGAGAAACACTTTTTTATTGGAAGTCTAAATTTTGACTGTTGGTTATCTGTATAGAAGTAGCATTACCTGTAAGTAGCAATAGGGGGTTCAGTCTTAGGAACACAGTTACATGTCCAGGGCAGGCCACAGCCTTGAACATCTATTGAACTCAGTGAGACACAAAGAGGAAAAACTCTACTGAATATGATTTGGGGAGAAAGGGAGAAAAAAAAATGGAAAAGCGTTCCATAAGAATGACTCCTACACCAAACTTTGTAAAGGTTAGGAAAACACAGTGGTGCTCTGTCTCTGAGATAAGCTTGCTCGCCAATACTCTGTTGTACTTTCTTTCAGCTGACCCTTTGGTGGGAAGTATTGCCACTCAGTACATGACCAACAGAGCAGAACATGACAGAATGGCCAGACAGTGGACCAAGAGATACGCTACATAAATTGGGTTTCCACGATTCTTGCATTGTCTGTCACAGAAGAGAGCTGCTTATGATTTTGAAGGGTGGGGGCAGGGGAAGTTGGTAAAGAGTAGGGTATTTCTATAACAGATATTATTCAGTCTTATTTCCTAAGATTTTGTTGTAACTTAAGGTATCTTGCTACAGTAGGCAAAATTGGTACTAGCAGCTGTTAAAACTGTCTTACTAGTCAGTCCTACACTATTAGCTGAAACATACTGAGGAAAATGTACATTAAGGTGTTTACGTCCCATTGCTCCTAGTATGTAATTTTAAAACAGCTTAATTTTGTTCAGGTTACATACATGGCCATTTATGTAAAGTCCTAAGACTTCGTTTTTGTTTAAAAAATTGGAATTTGTTTTCTCTTCTTGGAAGGGAACATTGATATTTAACAGTTTTTAGAGATGGTCATCTCACATATATATATATAAAGTAGATACATGGTTGTAAGATGCCATGTAGAAAATGAGTAGGTAATTATTTTATTTTATATGCAAATCTACTTTAAAGGTTTGAATCTGGACTTGGGAAAACCTGTAGTGAAATACCTTAAGCTGTTAACTGTAAGGCGTGGAGTAGGAGTCACTCAGTGGATTGGTTATATGTTGTAGACTTCTTACGTCTGCATTTGTTACTGTGCTAATAAACCATATTAAAACCACTTGGCATTGCTGTGTTCATTTACTTTCCTTTACCTTTTCGTTGCAGTTTCTTTACTTATAAAACAGTAAGCAGGTACCACTTACCTTTAGGAACAGCACCTCATACAACAGTACATAGAGGAATGTCCTGAAGTCAGGGTTGTGCTGTACAGCCCAGGCTGGCTGCGCAAACTCCCAGTCTTCTGCCTCAGTCTCTGGTATGCTAGGATTACAGGCATGCAGCTCCATTTCTGGCTACCATTTCCTAACTTAATATGCTGTGGTTAGCAAGCAAGCAATGGACATGCCATGGATAAACTGGTGCAGCAGCCCTGGAGTTTGCATGACCCAGCTGCTCTGCTACTATGCATTCACCCACGTGCACATATGTTCATTGGCAGCATCTAAAAGAATATGGATATTAACATTGATCTAAGTTGTGTTCAGTGGGGGAAAAAAATGAGCTGGAAAAGGGTATTTTTGTTTAGAAACTTGAATTACACAGTACCAGTGATAGCTAGTTTATAAATTACATTTTATGTACATTAGTTCTTAGCTTGAAGTCACTGAACTGAGAAATTTAAGCTTAAAATTATATTCCATTTAAAATGTTACAATTTACTTATGTTTTAACGTGTTCTTTGCTGAGTAGCTTATTTCATTTTAAAGTCAAATAGTTGCTTGATTCATTTGAAACCAAATGACTTACCTCCGCTTAAATTAGGTACAGTGCTGTTGGCTTGCTGCATTTACTTAGCCATACTGATCAGATCCTGGCCAAAATCTTCAGAGAATCACAGTACAAACTCAGGCGTCTCACCTTTAAGACTACCAGTAGCCCAGTATTTTTATGATACGTTTTAGTGCACATAACAACTGTCTAGGTAACTATTACAAAAGACAATACTAAATTGTTAGGTGTTTCGGCATTCTTAAAGGAATGAAGTCTTCTTTCCCTACTTTCCCTTCAGTGCTGGTTTATGGACATAAGCTGAGCTAAAGAAAACGGGCTTTCGGAAGTCATGAGCCTGTTTTTGCTGTCTACTACCCGAGTAGCATTAAACAGAGGTAGCAAAATGAAACTGTGACTTTTATCCTACTCAGCAAGATATCATGTCCGTGAGATAAAAATATTAGATTATGCAGTATACAAATTGCTCATTGCATATTGGTCTAATTAGGTTACATAAAAATGTCAAGTCTTACAATTTAAATATCAGATGATTAGTGAACTTTTAAAAAAGTTACGTTTTAACTGCGACATTTGCTTCAGGTTACAACTTGAGTATGATGGGTCCGAAACAGACGGGCGGCTACACATGGGGACATTTGCACACTAACCGAACTTTATTTTTCTCTTTGATAAGTGCAGCATTATAACAAAAGCAGTGAATTCAGGGACGGGTTCCAAAACATATGGAGGAAATGTTTTATACAAGCAGTAATAGTAAACTTAGCTCAACAGCCTGAATTAGCTCCTTTGGGGTCTGCTGGGGACCAAAGGCAGGTAACAAGTGACCTGTTAAATCTTGATCTTAATCCAAGTTCACACTGACAGGCAATCACTACTCAATGAGCGATTGTAGAACTACTGATTTTTAGTTCTCAGAGCTAGAGTTCCCTTTGTTTTTCCTCCCAGGCAAAGGAAAGCTTGATTTGCTCTGGGGCTGAGAAAGTTTACTGGCTAATAAAGTGAATGGCTCAATCAGAGTTTTCCGGTCTGTCACGGTGACCTCCCACAGCCTCACCTTCTCGCTTTTTGCCCACTGCTGTGCCACTTCGGTGTCCACTTGTCTCTGCTCAGAAAGGTCAATTTTATTTCCTAATACAACAATTGCTACCTGAAAGAGAATGAGTCAGAAAAGATTATACTAGGACTTTGTCAGCGTCAGTTTTTCGGCAAAATGGATATACAAGAAACTGTTGAACTCAGCACTTCGTTGCAGCAGTTCTCACGTGCAACTGCAATGCTAAGACGGTGTCGCCTCACTCCCCGTTCCTGACTGCCTTTCTGTTTAAAAAATACAGGCGCTCTGTATGCTAATTGAAAACATCTTTTAATAAAAATAATTGCTTTTCACTCAGGTGTGAGCAAAATACCCTTGGAAACTAACCACCAGATAATAGTTCATATGTGTCCACGTTTCCGTTTTTGCTATGATGTTTGGGAGGCTTATAGTGGTTAAAGTTTTATACCCCAAGAGTCTTAAGTTATATGAAAACAATTTGTGTTTTGCTTATGTTAGTTTCAATCCTTGAAGAGTATCTCCTATAATCTGGTTGTGATTCAGTCTGTGGTTTTATTATACAGGGTATCATAGCATCTGAGCTGCATCCCCAGCCTCACCCCCACCCCCGCCCTTTATTGACACAGTCTTACTCTGTAGTGCAGACTGGTATTAAACTCGCAACAGTCCTCCTGCCCCAGCATCCAGGGGTGCTGGGATTACAGGCATGTCCTCCCACACCCAGGTGATGCAGTGCTGCAGAGCCCAGGGCCTCGAGCTTGCAAGGCAGTCGTTACAACCACTGAGCTCCACGCCCAGCCCCTCTCCAGCCCATTTTGGGACAAGATTTCACTTAAGTTGTCAGACTGATCTCAAACTTGCAAACCTCTTGCCTCAGTCTCTTAAGCAGGCAGGATTTCAGGTGTGTGCCACTATGCCCAGGTATCCCATAGTTTTGCAGAATGGTAGGCAGCACTGGCTGAAGGGTGTGGTAACTGGCTAAGGGATCTCCACATTACTCCTTAAAACTGCACGCGAGGAGGCCATGGTGTACATGGGGCCTCAGCTACTTGGGAAGGGGAAGCAGCAGAGGCACTGAGCACAAGTTTGCGGCCAGCCTGACTGGCACAACAAGATCCCCATCTCAAAATGAAAACACAAATCAACAACTGATGAGAAAACCCATACTCATGCATCTACAATAATGGCAAAAAGTTTAACATAAATATAAAAGCCTAAGCTGAGAACTAGCAGTACTATACGCCTGTAGATCAGTATACTGTAGAGCACCCCATGTGGCAAGTCCACCGTGTGACAATCGGGACGGAGGTCTGAGAGGAGTCCAGGCAAGGGAAGCAGCACCTCAGACTCGGAGGCCAAGAGCATCCTCAAGCCCAGTATCAACACAGGCCAGTGCCTCTGGAGACGGGAGGGAGGCTGAGTCGTGTCCGTCCTTACGGTGTGAGGCATGGAGGTCTTACTTTGAGGTGGTAAATAAGACTCTAATGATTAGCTTGCTGGCTTGATTTTTTTTCCTATAAAGCTGAAGAATTTCATTCAGCCAAGAAGATAATCAAAAGCCCAAAGAGACTATCTCAAAACATACAGTGAACTACACAGAACCTGAGGTGGGGAGTTTAAACTCAATTCTACCCAGTACATGGTAAAACAACCGCAAAGCAGATCAAATGCAGATCCTGAATGGCATGCCAGTCCTTTATTTTCCAGGCTAGAAAAAATTGGTTTCAGGGGGCTGAAGGAATGGCTCAGCGGTTAAAGCGCTTGCCTAGCAAGCACACTAAGTTCCTGGGTTCCTAAGGCCCTGGGTTCGATTTCCCAGCACCACATAAGCCAGGTGTGGTGGTACATACCTGAAAATACGGTTTCAGAAATTGAGAACATAGTTTGCTGGGTTTTAAATACGTAAACTATCCCAAATTCACATTATAAACAGTATTATAATTTCTATCACACCTACTCACCTCTTTCTTATCTTTGAACTTATCGATTTCTTTCTTTAGGAGTTCCACTCTTTGAAAGGATTCAAGGTTATTCACACTGTACACAAGAACAAAGCCATCAGCAAAGGAAAAATAATGCTTGGGCAGCTCCACGCCCTCCTGTAAGCCTCTGGTGTCGTACAGGTGCAGCTGTTCCTTTACGCCCCTATCCGTTTCCACAGAGGCCATGTACACATCTTCCATTGTCTCGCAATCTTCCATTCCTGGGATTAGAAAAAATCGTATTCCTTTGGATATAACAATTGTTCAGTATTTTCTTGTCCTTCAGGGATTGGCTTTCTAGATGCTACTTATGTACCCCATGTAATAACCACATTCTATTTTACTTTTTTTTTTTTTTTCCCTGAGACAGGGTCTCGTTCTGTAGCCCAGGCTGGCCCTGACCTCACTAAAGAGTCCCTGGCTGGTACCATGCTCAGATTACAGGTATGCGCCACCATGACCGGCTTTAGGTGGTGCTGGGGAACTGACGGCAGGGCAAGAGAAACAACTGTGCCATTCATCTAGCTCCTATTTTACTAACTTTTTAAAAATGAAAATTAGTTCAGAGTCAAGGTACCAGAGCTGAAGCCAGTCTGTAGCACACGCTCATGCACCATGTAGCGGGCCTGGGTTCAATGGCCAGCACTGTGGTGGGATTGGGAGGATTTAGGCATAGTAATAAAGTAACTTTTAAAAAATAATCACTTTGTATAAAAATGAAAGTAATAGAAACTGACAGCTTACTAGTACATATTTTTTAAATCTACTACAAGAAAAAAATGCTTAAGTTGGAGAATTAGAGTCTGATTTTTTGAGACAGGGTCTCGCTCTCTAGTCCTGGCTGGTCCTGAACCCACCATGGAGCCCAGACTGGCCCTGCACTCAGGGCAATCCTCCTGAATGCTGGGATTACAGCTATGCTTCATGTGGTGCTGGGGAATCAACCCAGGGCCTTGTGCTTTCTAGACAAGTGCTCTAACTGCTGAGCCATCCTTCCACCCCCAAAGTATGTTTTAAAATGCAGCTTGTCAATAAATAGCCTCCTTTTTTTTTTTTTTTTTCCTCTGTCAGAGCCAGTGGCAGGTCTTGGAGGGAATTCCTATGGTAAGTGCCAGGCTCTTTCTATGGGAATAAAACCTGTGTGTGCCTAGTGTGGCCCGACACCAATCCTTGCCTGCCTGAGCACCCCCAGAGCACTCCACGTCAGTGTTCATCATCCCTTCAAACCTGTCAGACTCATCTTGCCTCCACGTTTCCTTCCTCCTCGCTTCCCCTTGGTCACACCATTCACCGGGAAGTATTCAGGGTGTAATACCAAGTTATCACAAATTGGCCACTGTACTGCTGACACGGGGGGGTCATCACCTCCTCTGGCCCCGCTGGCCAATAATCTTCACCTGAAGTACAGCAAGAGATCACTAAGCACCTGGCAGACAGCTCCGCCCCTCGGCAGTTGCTACAGAAATGCTGACTATGCGAGCTTTCTCATCATTATCCCTTTCTGCTCCTACTAAGCCTCCCTAATAAAGGTGATACCATTTTGTACTTTTAATCCTCCATATCTATTCTTCCAACTGAGTGTGAACATCTTGACAGTCTAGCTTCATCTGTCTTTGTAACTGTGAGAACAGATATACATACAAGGTTCTTAATAAATGTTTGTTGAATAAATAAATGACCTCATCATATCCTAATTTTAGTCCCTTTTCTGCCTATGATCTTTCAAAAATTCATTTTGCCACTTTCTTCCATGTATGCAGAGTTTGTCTCATTAGTTTGTCTATGAATTCCCTGAGTGAAAGGAACAATTTTGTATACATGGTAAATATTTAATAATCCTTTGTTGATCAAGGAACTGAGGAAACTTAGAATTTTAAAGAGTAGTACAGAAGCACATGTCTACAGGATGGTCCCACTTTCATCTCTAAGTCGGAGCTACATCCAGACAGTGACACCTTAAATAGAAAAAAAAAATCATACTGTTAAATATGTTTTTGAAGACTCTGGTTATAGTTTTCCGAAACAACCTAAAATACTGTACAATGATTTGCTCCAGATGCCTTACATGGAAAGCTCACAAGTACTAAATTAAATTTCCCTAGGTCAGGTTTAAAGGAAAAATCATGTAATATACAGATTGTATTATAAGAAGCCAAAAATTTAGTTTATCAACAAGTCTTCACATAAAAAATGTAGTCAGTGTTTACTAGGGGAAAACTACCAACAAATTTGCTTATGTCTGTCATGAATTAAATCCTGCCATGAATCAAATCTTTTTTTTTTTTTTTTGAGACAGGGTCTCGCTCTGTAGTCCAGGCTGGTCCTGAACTAACTATGGAACCCAGGCTGGCCTTGGCCTCACGGCAATCCTCCTGCCTCAGCCTCCCGAGTGCTGGGGTTACAGGCGTGCGCCACCACACCCAGCTTATGTGGTGCTGGGGAATCAAAGTCTGGTACTTAGTATTTGACTTACTGCTTGCTAAGCAAGCGCTTTAACTGCTGAGCCATCCCTCCAGCCCCCATGAATGAGATCTTAAGGAAAGTAAATGTTATTCTATTAGGACACACATTTACTGGGCTTTGATTATAAAGAAATTAAAAACAAAGGCACCAAAGCCAGTCTGGTTACCCAGCTCCCAGCACCTCCACGAACTTGGGCTTTCTGATACTGTGATTGTCTACAGATCGCCTTGGCTTCCTACATCTCATCACTTTGTCCTCTGAGTATCTGGTCCCTTTCCACCCACAGGAAACTAAGGGCATCACCTCTGGAAGGGGCAACCAGAGAATGCATAGGCTAGGGACAGAGCAGTTAAGTGACATGCCTGTACACACACATGCACACGTACTGAATGATGACCCTCCCTTCAGCTCTTTTCCCTTTCTCTACTCACAAATCTTGGGTAGCCAGGCCTTTATTCCTACTCAGAGGAATCTGCAGAGTCTAATCAATGGAAAATCTCTTAATTCACTGACATCTAGGGTTCCCAACAAATGCCCCATCCAGATCACCCAAGGAGGTCCAAAGTCATGCGTCCTACTCATATGCCTAGAGGTCCCCATTATCTCTGTAGATCTCTGCTATGGAGAGATAGCCGGGTAGAGAGACCAGAATGAGCAAACAGCACTTCAGAGGAAACAGACTAGGCAAAGAAAAACAAAACCCAACACTATCAAAGAGATAGAAGCAGACCTTCGTGAAATAGGAACAGCGTATTAACCAAAATGCAGTGGGTCAAGGATATATAAATGTGAAAAAAATCCTCCAAAAATGGAGAGAAAATAGAGCTGGAAAAATGGCAGGAAAAATAAGAAAATTGGAGGACCACTCTAGAAGTTCAAGGAAGAAAACAGACACGAGGAGCTACAGCATCAACAAAGTAATTCAGAAATGAAGAACATACATTTCCATGCCAGAAGAACCCACTGAGTGCCAGTACAGCAAACCAGGCCTATGACACATGACGAAAACTTCACAACAGTGGCGTCTTGGCCCATTTGTGCTACTGTAGCAAGATACCAGCCAAATGGATAATTCATCAAATACAGAAATTTCTCAGTTGTGGAAACTGGGAAGTCCGGCATCAAGGTTGCAGCAGGCCTGGTATACAGAAAGGGCCCTTTCTCCATGTTAGGAAATGCTTTCTTGTCAATGAGTAACACTTTGTCCTATGGTGAAAGGGTATTACGGTTTGGATCTGAAGTGTTCCACAAAGCCTTACGTATCTGGAAGGTGACTGGACTGTGGGGGCTGGCTTATCAGTATGCTAACCCACTGATGATCTTACGCACTGTTAAGTGGTGGGGCCTGTCTGGCGGGAGGGGCGGGTCGCTGGGGCAGGGCCAGGGAGGGTGCACCTGCTCTCTGGCACCACCCTTCTCTCTCACCCTGCTGTTATGATAAGATGAACAGCTTTCTCCTGATAGGCAGTGAGCCACTGCCAGAGGCCCATGAATGGACTAGGCCTTCCAGAACCAGGAGCTAAAATAAACCTTTCCTCCCCTAAACTGGGGGTACTGACTGTTGTGCCCTAGTGATGAGAAAGTGACTAACACAAAAGTCAGGACGGCAAGTGAGCGCTTCCTCAACCACAGGTCTCTTCATGAAGTGCTGATCTCATTCATAAGGGCAGAGGATTGATGACTTAATCACCTCTTGGAGGCTATATGCTTCTTAGTTCTGTTTCACTAAAACAACTTCAGCACGAATTTTGAAGTGAACCCAATCATTTAAACTGTAAATGAAAATAAGCCTTCAAAGCTCCACATAAGGCTCCCCGATTCTCAAAAGCCATACCAGGAGCCAGAAGACAACAGAAGCTGGTAAAGTGGAAGATACCATCTGTGAAGCAGCCATTTCAATCCTACATCCATACCCTGAATCTATCACATAATTGCCAGAATACATGTGTAAACAAGATGGTTCACAGTAGCAGTACTTCTAATAAACCCAAATTAGAAACAACCCAAATGTTCATAAAGATAGATGAGAAAAATAAATTCCGATATTTGCATGATAGAACACCATATAGCAATGAAAATTTAAAACTGTATATAGCTACTACAATAAAATGGGTAAATCTTATAATGTTGAATGAAAGAAGTCAAACACTGAAGAATTTATATAGTACTTCATTTATATAAAGTCAGTAACAGGCAAAAATAAGCTATACCCATCAGTGATACCCGTATATACACAAAAACCGCTAAAAAAAAAAAAAAAAAAAAAAAAGGCTTAACCGAGGGAAAGACAGCTGTGATTAGAGGGAAGAACAAAGGAGCCCCTGAAGTGCCCTCAACATGTTACTGGGTTTCGTTTTAAATTTTATTTTTTATTTTCTTATTTTTTGAGACAGGGTCTCACTTCATTGTCCAGACCCAGGCTGGTCCTAAACTCACTCTGTGGCCCAGGCTGGCCTTGAACTCACCACCATCCTCCTGCCTACATCTTCTGACCTTCTGAGTGCTGGAATTACAGGCGTGTATTGCTGTGCCCAATTGATGTGGTGATGGGGAATTGAGCTGAGGGCCTTGCACTTGCTGGGCAAGCCCTTTATGCTACACTCCCACATCAATATTCTACTTTTTGGCCTATAGAGAGATTACACAAAGGTTTGGCTTATAATTATTCATTTAAAAAGTCACACCCTTAATGCACTTTTTCAAATATGTAAGATGTCATTAAAATATATAGTGAATGGTTAAAAATTCATACAGTAAAAGACACACTGTCATCAACTCCCCTCAAGATATTTCCCCTTACTTTGAACACACTTATCTTTTTTTTTTTTTTTTTTTTTGAGACAGTCTTGTCCTGTAGACCACGCTGTTCTGAATTCACTATGCAGCCTGAACAGACTGCCCCTGAACTCTACGATCCTCCCACCTCAAGTGCTGGGACTGCAGCATGCACCGCCACACCCAGTTTTACGTGGTGCTGGTTCAGCCACTGTGCCATTCCTCCAGTCCCTCTTGCAGCTTTCTAAAGCAGCCCTGGAAGTTTCCTTTTGTGACAGTCTTTGTAAGATATGGTGAATGCTGTTGCATGCCTTCCAACAAAACAGGCTTTTTACAACAGTATGGTGTTTCCACATCTACCATCAGGTGTGGGACCAGGTGACTTCTGGTTCCTCCCTAAAGGAAAAGTGACTATGAAAGATAATCATTTTCAACTTATTTAGGATGTTACATCCGCCACATCAGGGTAACTACAACACTCAGCGGAGGAAGAGAAACCGAGTCCCATGTCCCCATCAGACCACTGCCAAGACTGTAGTAAGACATGATCAGCCGGCACAGTCAATCCTGTTCCCTCCCATATACGTAAAGACAGGTGGGAGAGGGCTGGGGGCATAGCTCAGCAGTCAAGGCACTTGCCTAGCAATCTCAAGGCCTTGAGTTTTGATTCCCCAACACCACGTGCTGGGCAAGGTGGTGCGCACCTGTCAAGCATAACACTCAGTTTTATTCCCCAGAATCACGTAAAGCTGGGTGTGGTGGCACAAGCCTGTAATCCCAGCACTCGGGAGGCTGAGGCAGGGGAATCACCAGGAGTTCAAGGCCAGCCTGAAGAGAGCGAGGAGAGAGAGGAGAGGGGAGAGAGGAACATAAGGGGGGAGAGAGAGGGAGAGTGGGAGAGACAGACAGGAAGAGAGGGAGGGGTGAGGGAGGGAGGGAGGGAGAGAGAGGGGGAGGGGGTGAGAAGGAGGGAGAGA
>PVKB01006715.1:0-19598 GCA_004027205.1 Ctenodactylus gundi
TGATTTCAAAGTTGCCACAGAAATACAAACCGTACGTCCACAGCGTGCACATCAGACTCACGGAGAAGCCGTAGACGTACGGCACGCAGATGAGCCTGACGCACACGGTCCTGGACATCCTACTGCCGTAGAGCAAAGGGTTGCAGATGGCCACGTAGCGATCGAAGGCCATCACCGCCAAGATGTAGACCTCCACGTGGACCAGGGCTATGAAAAAGTAGCACTGCACCAAGCACCCCTGGTAGGAAATGGTTTTCGTCTTAGATAATAAGTTTTCCAGCATTTTGGGGGTAACGTTGGAAGAGAACCACACATCCACAAAGGACAAATGACTTAGGAAAAAGTACATTGGGCTCTGAAGCTGGGGACTGACGCTGATCAAGGCAATCATGCCAACATTTCCTAGGAGAGTGATCATGTAAACGATGAGAAACACCACAAAAAAGAGAACCTGGAGCTCCTGACGACTGGTCAACCCCACAAGAATAAATTCTGTCACGTCCGTGAAGTTTGGCATCTCCTGAATGTGGGCCAACACTGTGCTGCCTGTGGATAGATTTTTTCTCAAAGTGATTATTCTTAAGTTCTTCTGGAAACTTGTTTTCTCCTAATTAAATAAATTAATTTTCCCTATAATGTCTACAATGGAAATTAAATATGCTATGTGTAAAATAGATTGGGAGTACAAAGTAATACACTCTGAAATATTAAATCTTAATCTAAATTTTTCCTATTAGAAATGTTCATGGTGTAGCTCACCTACATTGACTCATTGTAACTGTGATATATTTGAACAGTTGAGAGCCTCAGGGTTTAGTTATGAAGTACAGCTAACATCAGAGACTTTTTAACATAAAAATTCTGACTTTTTCTAAATTACCTATATTCTCTGTCATGATCAGAATCTGATTTGAGATTACTTGGTACTACCAGTATTATTGGTATAACTATACTATTTTAAATATAAAATACATCAGTTATAGCATCGAAGCTCCTGGTACACACTACCAGTGGTCTGATTATTTCCATCACTGCCTGATGTACATACTTCTCTTCCTCCACACATAGACTTTAGCTGTGTGGAAGCAGAAATTAGCTTCCTTACCTCAGAACTCATTAAATTGCCAGGCACAATTTTTTAAAGCATCCTCTTGTCTACATCAGCATTTTGAGTCACATTTGTGCATTGGGTAGCATGAATTATTTCAGCTCTATTCAGACCTCTAATAAAGATTTTTCTGGTGCCATTCTCTCTATAATAATAGCCAGCTTTGAGAGAATAATCACTAAATCTTTTGCATGCAAATACCTATGAGAAAACTTCCATTAGATGCGCATTTGATTGATTTTACAGGAAACTGAGTACCTGAGAGACGGAGATAACCGCTGTGAGCCGGACCTCTGCAAACGGGCAGGACTGATCGCAACCCAAACAACTCAAGGCCGGTTTCACACTCTGAGTAACCTTGCTGGTCTGTCCTAGCCGGCTCTACCAGTATGTTCGTTGGCAGCTCATTTGGATTATCCTTCAAGTCAGAAGAATATCGACCCACCAGTGTGTCATTCGTGATGGACTGACCCCAGCGTGGGCTGGACTACACAAACTGTAGCCCACTGCTCCCTCATACCCCTTTATGCGTAGGTGACTCCCTTGGTCAGGTGAGCAGAGATTTCTGTGAGAAAAATAATTGATTATATAGACATGTGTCATCTATCAAAAACTCAAGAGGGTAGGATGTGACATTCATAGAAAATCAAATTCATTTATTAATCTTGTGATTATTTTTCTAAATATTAGCAGTGAAGATGCACAATAAGGACTCAATCATTTGCACTGACTCAGTAGACTGAACACCATTCAAATAAATTTGAAGCAGTAATGTAAAAATGAACAGCTCAAAAAAACTCCTACCTAATTAATAAGTCCGTAAATGAGACCTTAGTGGTCTTTTCAAAGTAACACGTAAAGTTGTAAGATTTGATTGCATGAATTTGTATAACAAAGAGTGTAAAATAGGCAGACCTACCTTCAACTGAAGAGAGCAAGAAATGATCATTTTTCACTATTTATAATAGAGGCTGGAGTGTCAGCAGCTGAGGGAATCTCCCCCTTGGGTATTATTCGCTAATTATGACAGAAATGGTGACTAGAATTCTAGAAACATCTCAGGGGTCAATGTTAAGGAGCATTAATTGGAATAATTACTAAAGCTGAAAGACCAATATTCTTAATACCACGATATAATTTGTCTCCCGCCCTTACATACGTTCTGGCCTCTTTCACTCACACATCATCATCTATCCGTCTCAGGGAAACATCACAGGTGTGCATAATATAATATGTGGGTCAGGTGCTGTCCGTCCCCTTACACAACTGTTTTAAGAAGCGCTAGTTTTGAAGATGGGAGATGTTATCAAATCATGCTCCGTATGTCTTATGGCTGTGCTTGGGTGTCACATGACACAAAGTATGGATCACAGGGCAGCATCCGGGAAATGTGCATCAGTAGAGGTCACAGGTGGAGGAGGATACAGACTTTGAAAGCAAACAGGAAGAATCAAAATCAAGCAGGTTAGCGTACTTCTGAATCTCAAAGTTCCTTTAGTATAAAGTAGAAACTATTTTGTGAGCATTTTTAAAAATGCTTAAAAGGTCTAAGAATGTACCTTACATGCAAGCACCCTGAGTTCGATCTTCAGTACTAAAGAACAAAATAGAAGTAAATTAGAGGGTGGAGGAATGACACGGTGGTTAAAGTGCTTGGCTTGCAAGTGCAAGGCCCTGAGTTCGATTCCCATATAAAGCCAGGCATTGTGGCACGTGCACTCGGGAGGCTGAGGCAGGAGAGTTGTCCTGAGTCCAAGGCCACCCAGGCTACATAGTGAGTTCAGGACCAGTCTGGGCTACGGAGCAAGACCCTGTCTCAAAAAGTAAAATAAAACCTATTAGCTAGTATCTTGCCATATGATGTATGACCTAAAATATTCATGGGAAGAGGACTTGTCTTTCCAGTACCCTTTGATTATGAAGAACACAAAAGCAACATTGCACACTTTCAATTACACAGTATGTGTGTAGTATCTTACTGTGACTGGGCTGTTGTGACTAAAATTATTGTTACTTCGAAGTATAAAAATACACATATGTAAAATAACAGTGAGGTTATATTTCAAATCGAGTGTAGATGGCTAAGTTCACAGAAAAAGGCAATCTATGGTGCTAGCTCTAAACTATACACTACCTTAATTTGTACTATTAAAGAAATGGGCTGAGTTCATAGATCAGAGGTTAAAGTGCTTGCCTAGCAACACAAGGCCACGGGTCTGACTCCTCAGCAAAACATAAGGTGGGTGTGATGGCACAGGCCTGGAATCCCAGCTCTTAGTAGGCTGAGGAAGGGGGGTTTCCATGAGTTCAAGACCTACCTGGACTATCGAGTGAGATCCTACCTCAAAAAACAAACCAAGCAAACAAAAAATTGTGTTCTGGAAAATGATACACAAAATAGTGCTTAGGCAAAACTTCTGTAGTTTTCAGTGTTCAAACACTTGAAATTTTCAGTTCCTTTTCATCTTTTAGAGAGAAAGCCCATTAGATAACCTCATTTACACAAGAAAACTATATCTTACTGTGCACTATCTCAGAAAAATGCAGACTGGAAAAGAACAAAGTTTATGTATCTGTGAATTATCTTTAACCTTTCAGTGCCAAAACAAAATGGTTTGTTTATTCTCTGATTTATTTTCTGAGGACACCAGTTTTAATAAAGTCATGAGTTCATTTCTTGATTCATGCATCCACTTCATGAAATGAGGTACAACATAGATATAAATTTACAATAATATTTTTGACAGAACCTGTCATTATTATTGACAAATAGACTGTCCTAAAAATTTTTTTCTTTCAAATTCAAAATTAGTTCAATTATGTTCATGCCGTACCTTAGGCATAGATCCATAACATACTCTGAGTCAATATCAATTCGTTGCGCTCAATGAGTCTGAGTCCCACGTTTATCTATGACGCACGCACCCCAATTCCCTCTACTGCTACCAGACTGAGACGTGGGAGGGCCAGGAAGAGGTTCCCAGGCTAAGCACTTAAAACTTAGATTTCAAACCTGGTGGTTACTGGAATCTGTGTCAAACACCAGCAAACCATGTTGTGTTCCTTAAAGAACAGCAAAAAAATAGGAAAAGATTCAACGCAGCGCTATTCCAACTAGCAGTCTGTGGACAGGCCCACCCCCACCAGTGAAGAAGCGTAACACTTCAGGTGTGAGGAATCTTGTTCTCTGACTAGGGCCTTCTGGGTAGTTATGACATCATTTGCTGACCCCCAAAATTAATCAACTTAAAACTTAGCCTGCAATGTTTAGTTGAACATCTGATTATCATGTAATTAAGTCATCCCTCATGTGAAGGTTGCTTGGCAGGGCTGGACCAAGCCGTCCGGTCTGGTCATACCTGAGACAACCTATAACCACCCTTGGAACCACCATTGACCTTTACATTTTCATACCAGGAAATGAACTTAAATATCTTCTCTTTTTTTCTACTTCAAATCAGTTTTCATACGAGCAAATAATTATTTTCCAAACTCATGCACTGAAGTTTTCAATAAGACAAGTGGGTTTGTGTTTCTACCCACGTATAGCAAGGATTTGAATTAATGCACAGAGGACTTGAACAGAGATCACCTTTTCAGTTAATTGCTTTATTCATTTTATTTAACTTCCCATGCTTTTATCAATAGAAACTGTTCACTGATACAAGTTTTATTTTTCATTTTTCTTCTACTTGTAACAGCCTTTTTCCCCCTTTCCTTCTCACAAAGTCTTTGGCACAAGGTTGTCATGCATGGGGTAATAACTTCTTATGAGATAATTAATAGGATACAAAATTAGCTCAAGGTTATTTATTTAAACATGTTCAGCTAATCACTTTACCCACAGCTTCCTTCATGTCCTTGTTCCGCAGGCTGTCGATCATGGGGTTCAGCATGGGGATCACCGTGGTGTAGAACAGAGCCACCATCTTCCCCTGCTCCACGGACTCCTCTGTGGGTCTCCGGAGAGACCTGAAAACCAGAGTCCCATAAAAGATGACCACAGCCGTGAGGTGGGATCCGCAGTAGAAAAGGCCTTCCTCCTGCCCTCAGCAGAGCGCATGCGCAGGATGGCAACGAGGATGAACAGATAGGAGGCGGTAACAAGGAGGAGGTGAAATCAGTGCCTGCGAGTGTGGTCATCGTGTACTCTTCCACAAAGGTCCCGGCACAGGCCGTTTTGATGAGAGGCGGATCGGCACGGTAGAAACGGTTGATCTCCATTTTCCCACAGAAGTACAGGCCATAAGCCCACAATGTTGCTGCCAGGCTAGTCAGGAAGCCGTATGCGTAGGGGACAGAAATCAGTCAGATGCAGACATCCCTGGACATCCTGCGGCCATAGAGCAGAGGGCTCCCGATGGCCATGTACCGATCCAAGGCCATGACGGCAAGAATGAAAATTTCCACGTGGACGAGGGCGATGAAGAAGAAACACTGTACTAACCAACCGGCGTAAGAAATCATTTTCGTCTCCGATAACAGGTTTTCCACCATTTGGGGGGTGACGTTGGAAGAAAACCAGGTGTCTACAAATGACAAATGGCTGAGGAAAAAGTACATGGGGCTGCTGAGCTGGGGACTGACCTTAATCAGTGCAATCATGCCAATGTTGCCCACCAGCGTGACCACGTAGGCTACCAGGAAAACGACGAAGGAGAGAATTTGCCACTCCTGGCGGCTGGTTAATCCCAAAAGAATAAATTCTGTCACATCGGTGAAATTCAGCATTTTTGTAATCCTGTCTCTATGAGTTATAAGTTTCTGGGAAACGAAAATAAAATAAATGCATTAGAGACATTAATGCAAGTAAATACTTTCTAGGACTGGGCTGTATTCTTGTAGGTTTATAATGAGGTAGGAAGTTGGAAAATTATTGGCACATCTCCAGAGGTCCAGAATTCTAGACAGTGTTTTTAGGTGTTTTGCAAAAATATTACCAAATAAAGGATGTGTCATGCAACTCATTTTAGAAAACACTTTAAAATTTTATTTCTGAGAAAAAGCTTCTAAGATATTAATACATATTATGAAGAAAATGTATAAATACCCCTCCACCAAAAAATAGTGAGAAATATTTATGTTCTGTGAAAATTCTTTTTTTCTTTTTTCTCCATCTGTGTATGTGTGTGTGTGTGCGCAATACATGTTTACATTGAGCTTGAGTATTTTGTGCACATGTATATCCCAGCAAAATTACAAATCCTTCCCCTCTCCCTTTCTAGCCCTCTCACAACAGACTCTCTCCACGAGTTCCCGTTGTTCATGTAGCTCTATGAAATGACTGTGATCTGAGTGCTTCATATTTGAGCAATCTTGATACTTAACCTAATACTTAACCTTCTGCATCTGACTAACCTCACTGAGCATGGGGTCTCAAGTTGCCTCCATTTACCTACAAGTGCCTCAACCCGACCTGTGTTTTTGAACCAGTAGTATTCTACGATGTACAAATACCACAATTTATGTATCCATTTGTCTGTTGATGGGGATTTTTGTGTTTTCCACCACATGCAGAAGAATGATTCTAAACTCACACCTGTTCCGGTGCACCAAAATCAAATCAAAGTGGATCAAAGACCTAGCTATTAAAATGGGAACACTGAAACTTTTAGAAGACAAATTAGGCAAAAATCAAAAAGATATAGGTGTAGGCAAGGACTTTCTTAATAAGATATCCAATGTAAAAGAAATAGCTCCAGACTTAACAAATGAGGTTATCTCAAATTTAAAAAGTTTCTGTCCAAATTCTTAGATACATATAATATGGTTGTATATCATGTCTAAATATCAAATTATATCCATGGCTCTTTTTAACTATCAGTATTATATTTTTAATCACAGTTTGATGGCGCATATCCATCAATCCTCACTGGTTAGTCACCAGAAAAAATCAGAGAGCAGAAAAAAGGCTCATTGTTACATGGAAAATAAAAATGGTGGTGCATCCCTACAGTCCCAGAACTTGGGAGGCTGAGGCAGGAGGATGACTGTGAGTTTGAGGCCAGCTTGGGACAGAGAGTGAGTTCAGGACCAACCTGAACTTCAGAGTGAGACCCTGTCTCAAAAACATAGTCTCATCTATAATAGTCTCACCTGTAACTTCTCTCAGAAAAATAATTTCAACTATAATAGTCTCATCCCTAACTTTTCACTTAACTTAGAAACAAAATCTGCCCAACGGTAGGGAAGTAAACTACCAACCAGAACAGATTAGACAGGGGTTTTGGGCAAATTATTGAAAATTTAAGGTGCTAACTAGTAAGTACATTTTTTTAAAATTTCGTAAAATTTTCTAAAACATAAGTCAGCTGCCTCAGAATATCACTATAGACAGGGCACAAAATCTATTATCATAACTGTACTTCAAATTAAATTAATAATAAGCATGCTCTTTCAAGATCAGGCATAAGGCAATCTTTAAGTATCCCAGTTAACAACGTAATTATTATTGTCAGACATTGGCTGAATGCAGGATCCCAGGCTGATTTTATGCACTTCAGCGTGCTTTGTTCTTGTTTTATTTGGAATCTGATTTGTCTAGCTGACGCAACAATAATAGTAAGATGCATCCTATTGCTTATCAATATACGAAGAGGTCTTGCCCATTCACACAGTTGAAATTAATTAAATGCACTTCATTATGATAATAAACTAATCTCTGTTAAAAATTAATCTCTCTCTGTCTCTTTCTCACACACACAGCTTCTATGGAATCACCACAGTATCCCTGTGAGGTCTTAATTAAACTAGAACTTAAGAGGCACGGCTCATACGATATGTGCATTTGAGCCAACCTTAGGGTGAGAAGCAACGGTGTCAGTCGAATAGAAAGTTGGAAAATCGTCTACAGGGACATGATAAGCAACTCACACCTAGAGCCCAAAAGCCTAGGGCTCACCCGCAAGGGTCACCCCTTAAACGGTCACCTTAGGAAGCAAGGAGCAATTAAGAAATAATGTTCCCCCAGGAATGGCCCTTGGGGAGGTAATATCGCTAGAGAAAGGGACAATTGATTGGCTTACGCAGAAACAGAAAAAGGAAACAACCTCAACGACCGACTTTCCTCACTACTGATTGCTCTGAGTAGTCTTTCGGTTCTTTCTCTGTGACAGCAACTGTTAGCGAATGTGGTGAATTCAACAAATATTGCGCTGGCGTCTACCGTGCACCTTGAATGGATTTAGGAGGCAGCAGGGAAAGATGAGCGATGTTCCCGGCGGCTTAATAAGCAAGAGCAGTGTGGTGCTTAGCCAAACCTCACTAACATAGTCTCAATTACCCTGGCCACTGCCCTACAATCTATTCTAAATTCAAAAATGCAAGACTTCTTTAAAAACATAAGTCAGTTTATAATATTGCTTCAGGTGGAGCCCTCCAGAAGCTTTCCACTTTTCCAAAATAAACGTCCAAATCAGACTGAGTTATGGGCCACTTCTCTCATATGATGCCTGTGATATTTTACATAAATGTCTCATTGATCACAGTGGTTTCCAAGCTATCATAGAAATACTCCTTTAACACTTCTATTTTATGGTGTTTTTGTGACTAGTATATATGCTTAAGTGTTGCACCTCAAGGAACTGCTTGGCTAATCCCTTAAGTAATTGTTTCAACTCTCTCTCTGTCTCTCTCTGGGTGTCTATAAACAGAAGTGACTTATATCATGAATACATGACCCATGGTCAAGATTAACAAATATGTGCTAAACCAATATTATGCAGAAAGGTTATGATCTTGGTATAAAAAGTGATCAAAGCAGAAATGTTCTCTTCTTTCATAAAGGTTAGACTTCCGTGAGCAAGCATGCATTTTAAAACAGAGTAGTTGAGACAATCATATTACTCCAAAAATATAAATTGTCCGACAGAAAAACTAGCAGTGCCAATAAAAAGGATTTAAATAATTCAAACGCTCAAGAAACATGTAACATACAACTTTATTAGTACCCAGACATATTTAAAATAAAACACTGGATTTCTCTGCTTTTCAGACTTACTAAGCATTGGAATCTATGATCAAGATATTTGTAATTTTTTAAAAGCCTACCTGTGAAGTAAATCGCTTGGCATTGCAAATATAAAAACGGCAGAGGGATTAAGATCCTGTACGAAGGTAGCGTATGATATAACTAAAGATATAATAAACTCAACACCATTCAAGCTGTACTATATTCATGAGACAACTAGTTTGGAGTGAAGAAAATTCCCCAAATGGAATCTCTGTAAAATTCGACCAAACCAGTTAACCTAAAAAGAAAAGTTTTTCAATTCCATCTACATATTCTCACATACATATATATTTTAAGCTTTGATTCCTTTATGAAAGCCCCAGTTTTATGTTTTAAATGTCTTCATAGATTTAAAGATTTCATAAGAGGGAAGGTTATAGATTTTGTGTATTTAAAAACAAACGCAGCCTTTTGTGTCAGTTCTCCAAATCAAAATCTTTTCAACTGAGGCCACAGTATTGTAGAATAATGAAGGATAGGACATCCGGCATACAGAATTGTGATTTGTTGCTTTTTTGTATGTAACTTTGAGGACACAGTGAGCCTTCACACTGAGCTGTATCTTCAGCCCCACCTTCGCTTTTATATGTTGAGACAAGGTCTCACTGCTTTGGTAGCTTTCCCAGCCTGGGCTTGCGTTTGCAGTCCCCCTGCCTCAGCCTCCCAGAGTGCTAGGATTACAGGTCTTCACCACAAGGCCTAGCAATATTTGTTAACTTTAAACACAGATGTAGTACAAACAAGTGTGCTACATCACCAAATAGGACAGTTTATATTGCTATTAAAACACAAAAAATAAAAAACAGTAAATATATTTCAACATGTCTTCTGAATATTCTGTAACTTGTCAATGTCTACTTAAAGAAGGCCACTCTAAATTTCAAAATGTATAGGCAGTTACACATCCTTCTGATAGTCATTTTATGAGGTATGACATAACTCACATCTTGTTAGATGACATGAGCTATTAAATAAGTCCTTTAAAATTAATTTAATAAATTAGTATAGATTTAAAAGTGAAATCATTCTGTCTCAAAAAATAAGTGAAATCAGGTAGCAGACCATTAATTGACATTGTTTAGAGTTCATAATCTATTCTACATAAAACATTCCATCATCAAGGATGTTGTCTCCAAAGATAACAATTACTCATGGCAAAACCACGTTCACCTTAAGCATTTTTGGAAATAAGGACATACATTCTAAAACTTCCTGTAAATCCAAAAAGAGACACCAGACACCACAAGAGCTCTTTCGAAAACAGAGCTGAAGCCGTGGGTAGCTGAAATGTCACAGTCATGAAAAGATTTGTTGAACGACAAATTAAGCTGTTGCATTTGACCTTGCAAGGCAAATCTATAGACGATGTCAACATATTTTCTTCATTGCAGAATTCACGGCTCAGAGTCGTGTTTAAAACTTCCTTCCTCTACCTTTATCCCCTGATCGATATACTACTTTTATCTACTCGTTAAAAATACAAATCACAAATTTCTACAAATGCGCCTGAAAAAATAATTTCTACCCATCCAGATGACGTGAATTCATCATGCATTTCAGTATTTATTTGGTCACAAATGCCCTGCTGATAGCCTTGCCCATGGCTTCCTTCACATCCTTGTTCCTCAGACTGTAGATCATGGGGTTCAGCATGGGGATCACCGTGGTGTAAAACACAGCCACCATCTTCCCCTGCTCCACGGACTCTGCTGTGGGGCTCCTGAGATACATGAAGAAGTGTGTCCCATAAAATATGGTGACAGCTGCCAAGTGAGACCCACACGTGGAGAAGGCTTTCTTTCTTCCCTCGGCTGAGCGCATCTTCAGGATGGCAATTAGGATGAATATGTAGGAGACGATAATGACCAGCAACGAATAGGAGAAGTTGAGCCCGGCCAAGGTGCGCATGGTGTATTCCTTAACGAGCGTCCCAGCACAGGCCATTTTGATGAGAGCTGGATCTGCACAGTAGAAGTGGTTGATTTCAATATTCCCACAGAAGTACAAGCCATGGGTCCACAGGGTTGAGATGAAGCTGATAAAGAAGCCGTACTCGTAAGGGAAAGAGATCAGTCGCATACAGACAGTTCTTGACATCCTGCTGCCGTAAAGCAGAGGGTTGCCTATGGCCATGTAGCGATCAAAGGCCATGACCGCGAGGATGAAGGACTTCCACGTGCACGAAGGCGATGAAGAAGAGGCACTGCACCATGCAGCCAGCGTACGAAATGGTTTTGATTTCAGATACCAAATTTTCCAGCATCTTAGGCGTGACGTTAGAGGAGAACCACACATCAGCAAAAGACAGGTGACCGAGGAAAAAGTACATGGGACTGCTGAGCTGGGGACTGACCCGGATCAGGATGACCATGCCAATGTTCCCCAGCAAGGTGACGATGTAGACCAGTAAGAAAACCACGAAGAAAAGGAGTTGGAGTTCAGGGCGACTAGTGAGTCCTAACAGAATAAATTCGGTCACGTCAGTAAAGTTGAGCATTTTCGTAAATCCAACCACCAGAAAGATGCATTTTATCTAATAAAATAAATAAGAAGAGGGAATACACAGAACAAGATGACCCTCTTTGCAGTGATGTTATTCCCCCAGATTAACGCGCTTCCAGTGCCACGGCCTTGCCTTTTACCTATATACTTTTCCCTTGCACGTGATGAAGATCAATGACAATTCTTGTATGCATTCACATATGCAATGGATTTCTCACACAAAATGTGGTAAAAATACAATAACTTATCTAATAGAGTTTTACTTCTTTAGAAAGAAATTTCAGCAGAAAAATTTTTATTTTTGCCATCTTTTTGAGGATGTTTTATCACTGATTTCAATTTTTAAAGGGTGCCTCTAGACAATTAAC
The DNA here is from genome assembly GCA_004027205.1 of Ctenodactylus gundi. Lineage (NCBI taxonomy): Eukaryota > Metazoa > Chordata > Mammalia > Rodentia > Ctenodactylidae > Ctenodactylus > Ctenodactylus gundi. Next base: position 11,990 of record PVKB01006715.1, read on the forward strand.
ATACTTGACTAGTAGAGTGTAAATGGTCTTTTGTACATTCCACAATTTCTTCAAAGCCACACTAAACTGTTATTCATCCATCAGAAAGCTAAGTAGCACCCCCGTAAGACACACTTAAGATAAATTCGTAATTAATCTCTTTAAATGCTTGATTAATCTTTATTAATGTCTATGACATAAACCTATTCTTCACATAGGAAAAGTGAAAAAATAAAACTTCTAATATCATTGTACCTATTTTTTCATTACAAAGAAGTCTAATCAGAATGTACTTGAACATCACCTCCTTTTCAGAGTCTAACCTCCATTTAGTTCTGATACAACAAATTCTGTGACAATCTCTTGCTTGTTGTTTTCTTTCTGAGAGTGTTGAGCAACCAAAAAGTACTAAGTGGAAGGCCAGCATTGTTCATCTCTAACATATTTTAACTTTAAAGTAATAAAATTTCTAAAATGTGCCGGAAAAGTGTTGGCACTGGGGAAGGTCTGGGGAGACGTCAGGTGTTGGATTTGGGATGCACAAGGTTAAGCCGGCCAGGTCTGCCGATTTTCAGCACCTTTCCCCACACCCAAAGATGACGAGTAGCTTGAGCTCCCAAGCAGCAGCTTCCCACTCAGATTCTACTCACTTCTGAGTTAAAGAATCGATGGCTTTTCATAAAAACGTGGTGTGCTTGTCACTACGGCACAAATTGTAAAAATATTACGATCGCCTATGTATGTGAGGAAGCTGAGAGTCAAAATTAAGAAGTTGCATGCCTTGATTGTTGTATTAAGTTGTTATGTACAAAAAAAGAACAGAAATATTTTGTTAATAATAAAATCGCTAACACCCTGGGTTCCGTTCCAAGCTTAGTCTGTGCAAGATTCATGACCTTGGACTCATTAGATCTGTCGTTCTGCAGGTTGCTCCAGTGAACATGGAGATAACCAGAGACTGTGTGGAGTTATTACAGGGATTAATTAAGATAATTTTACACAAACGACATATTAATGAGAATCCCAATGTGTAAGGTCTAATCTTCACTCTGGTAGTAATTCTTATTTGGAGTTCAATTTCTTTATTTCTAGAAATTAGTAGATAGGCTAAATGAACTAAATTCTATTAAACTTTTTAATATTTATCCATTTGCCAAATTCTGCTTTGAGTGTGTATAATACAGCTTAAGATTTAGCATTCAATTTTAATAATATGCCAAGAGCATTAAAAAGTGTATCTGAGTCTCTCTGGGGTTTTTCTCATATTTATTCGTTTTATTAGTATATGTTTGTCATACATAATAATTATATTCACTTTGGGAATTAGTACGCACACATCTTAACCATTTTTACTTCTCTTTCCCCTGCCTGTGCTCCCAGTCCTTTCTTTCCCCAGATGTTTTCTATTACTTACAATTTTGATCTTTAAGTTATATGTTGGGTTTATTATGTAAGGGAAACCATGCGATGTTTAATGTTCTGCATCTAATAAAATTCACTTGGCATTATGAGCACAAGGTGCATCAATTTTTCTGCAAACAATGATAATTTGTCCTTCTTTACTGAAGTGCAGAATTCTATTTTATATATATATATATATATATATATATATATATATATATATATATATATATATATATAGTGTTTTCTTTATTCTGACATATCTTGATGTTAAGAATTATAGAGAAATCTACCAAAGCGATCCAAATAATATATTGTTATGGAAAAATTGTTTAACATACCTTATTCTTGTTTCTGTTATCTTTATAGCTTTTAGTTTATTTGGAATTGATCAAAAAATAAATCATGGGAGATGTTGCTAAGTCTCAGAGTCCCTGCAGAGAAGCACCCACTTCACAGAACCACACTAGGGTAGCTACTACTGGCTAAGAAAGCCACGCATCTGTGTACAAAGAGGTCTCAACTTTTAAGGATGGATGTTGTTGTGTGGAAATAATTAGTATTATAATCAGGCTTATTTTAGGTAACTACAAACGTAACACAGAGCAAGAGAAAGGAAATGATAACATGAATTTCAAATTGTTCTCTAAGTTCAAAAGTATACTTTTATGAAATGGAAACAACCTTACAAAATAGAAACGACTTGGACAAGGCTCTAATTGTAGTCTTTAACCTTCCGTGACCTGGTGTGTGAACCCTTTAGATTAGGTGCCATTTAGTCACAAGGCGAAGGTGAGGGATGTCATGCAACATTCAAATGAAAAAATTGATACACATACATTCATATCATACACTCTTCATAGTATGAATTGAAGCACACATCTGCACAAACATTTCTAGACATAGAATTTATGTGTAGGAAACACTCATGTAGCAGTGTCTTATCTTTGAAAGAGTAGTTTGTTCTTAGAGGTACAGAGGTATAAAGAAAATAAATAAGATGTTAAATGAATGACGCCTTCAAAATGCCCTAAAAAATAATTGTATCATGGAACATGAAAAGCATTCAGAATTTTGTCTTTCTAGAAACCTCTTCAAGGCAGCAAGGACTTACATTAGATTTATGCATCTCTGTGCTCCGTGCTATTTATCTTACATTAGATCTGTTTAACTCTGTGCTCAATGATCAAGGTTGGTAGAGAATATGTTTCTTCACAGATTACTATTTAGCCAGGCACAGGAGCACATGCCTGTGTCTGGAGGTCACAGCAGAATGAGTTCAAATTTGAGCCAAGCCAAAAGCTCAGTGAGATGCAGCTTCAAAATAAAAAAAGAAGAAAAAGAAAAAGGAGAAGGAGATGAGAAAGAAAAGAAAGGTGGGAGTGGAGATCATTGACAAGGTAAGAAGGTTCTGGATTCAATTCCCACTACCACAAATTATGCATGTATACAAAATGTGGTTAGTTCACCCTAAAATAAAGTACATTGCTCATCATTCAAAGAATCTTTTGTCTTCTGGGGAGATGGGGTGAGGGGGGGGACATGGCTGTTTCCCAGGATGCAAAGCTTTCATTCCCAAACAGGGGAGTTCCTGAATAAAGTAGGTGGCAATTGTTCACACACAGACGGAGTGGGCTGTTTCAAATGTTAAAGAAGAGAAAGCTTTGCATTCTGGGAAACCTCACAATCCTAGGCAAACCAAGGAACATGTCCTCCCTAGAAAGTGTCAGAGTTCGTTACTATGTTGCCAATTCCTATGGAGAAATTCAGAGTGCTATTTGTAATCGGTAAGATTAAACAAAAAGAGTTGCCAAATTGACTTCTTTTTTTTCTTCCGGCTATTTCCATATTAATCTCTAAGCATTTCATCGAAGAAGAATGATCCTGGTCATTACCAGGGAATATAGGAAAACTTATTATTGCCTGTAGGACATCAAGGCCTGTTTATCAATAAATGATTCTGAATACATTCAGTGGTGTTTTATTATAGATGCCCATATCTCCATGAAATATCAACTAATTATATATTTGAAAAAAGACAGAAAAAATAAAATAACATGTATAGTGAAATGTTTTTAACACAGAAAATAAAAATACAATTCTTGATTCTCAATTAATGAGATGTTATGAAAATTTATTCATTGTCTGCTTAAGTTAACCACCTGATGGTTAAATGATTAAGACAGTGGACATCTCTGTCAAATGATGAATTACAGAGGTTAGTGTGAGGCCTCACGCCAAGAACCATCCACAAGAGACTTGCACTGTCGTGCCGAAGTGTCTCCAATCCCACATCCTCGAAACCTTCCACAGACCATCACCACTCTATTCAGAACTGCAAGGACAATAACAAACCGATTTTTTGAAAGTACGCAGTCTCCTTGTTCAGGCACCTACCTGTGCATGATGGAGACATGTTCTTGGGAACATCTCACCTGTCACCATCAGTGAATAATTCGGAAGGATTTATAAGGCTGCTATTTCCCACCATGGGACTTACTCACTGGAGAATAAAGACAGAACCCAGGGAAGCACTTAAAATGCTACATATTGCGTCACCTGTAATTTAAAAAAAAGAATCTCAAAAGCAAAATAACTCTCAACAGAACCAGAATTGTAAAAACAAGAACTAGAAGAGTGAGATGTTGCCTGTTTTCAACAGTGAAGTTGAGTTTCTATTTAAAATATCCTCCTCTCTGAATCTTGGCAAACATGTTACATCCATGAGGGTGCGGTAAAAGGTGTCTGTTTTCCATATGATAATAATATCAATATTGCATCAGCCACAACACATAGCCTGCTCTTTACATAGGCAAACACTAACGCATTTCTTCAAATGAGTGGAAGGAATCTCTTTCCCTTGATTTTCAGTAAGAAATACAATAATAGAACACAATAAAGGAAGAGCCATTTCTGATACACCTGTCTTTAACGAAAGCTAACTAGGCTGTCCCTTGTCTGAAAGAGTTATTATGCTTCCCTAAAACCCAATTCTGTAAATTAAAGCCCAATTCTGTATCGGCACTTACCATGAGGGGAGGAAAAGCAATCTTTCTCCAACCATCTTTGGTTCCTGTAGGGACAGATTTTTATCAAAAAAAGATTAACGAGAGAAACTCAGGTTTAGTAATCCATGACCTGCTTAGCATGTGGGGAAAAACAGCCCTCTCTAAATCTGTCGTTTAGGGACCTGGCTTAAAAGGAGTTTCCAGAATGAGCTCTGGCTGTGGATTGGATAAGGGCCTAGTTAATGTCTCTGTGTTAAAAGACATAGTTTTTAGTCCACGGAGGTGAGCCAGTCCTGGGGCCACAGCCTCGCAGGGACCCCAGGCTTCCCCTTCTCCATCACGAGGTGAGCGACATTGCTCTACCACGCCCTCTCCACCCTGAGGTGTGGCCTCATCACTGTCCAAAAACCAACAACGCCAACCAATCTTGGACTTGAAAGTCCACAACTGTGAGCCACGATAAATCTTCTCTATAAGTGGATCATCTCAGGTATTTGTTTTGGTAGCATAACCCCGACTAACATAGCCATTGACTGAACATGCAACAGGCCCAGGAGTACAGAAAGCAGGAAATTGTGGAAAAATGACCTTACAGGAAAACGTCTATTCAGAATGTTTCCTGCCCCATGTCCTCGGGCACTTAGCTGCTGTCCCCGGTGAGGGGTTCTGGTTAGAAAGACTTGTAGTCTACACAAAATCTGAGGGAAAGGCAGAGGGTCTCGCCTTTATTTTCAGTGTTTTTCACTCAGTGATTCTAAATATATTCGTGTCCCTCAACAGTTATATTTTTGCTGGTTGGCTTGTGTTGTTTTGCTATTTTCTCAACCATAATAAAAATTGATTCCTTAATAAATGACTTCATAAAAGACGACAGAGCTCTTTCCTCGTGTGCGGGTGAGAAAAATAGCTATTTTTCATATTTATAATGTACACCCAATTAGAACTGCTAACATGATTGAGAAATAGAATCTAAATTTTGTTGACAATGATGCTGATGTACTTAAGCTTTGTAATCCTTATACATACTACATTATTTCCCTCCTCGAGCATCATTAATATTTTTGGAGTTTGTTTTTAGGAGGAGGAAATTTAATTTAATTCTTTTTCCTCCCTTTATCTGCATTGCAACTGAGTTCTAGAAGATGAATACAGGCTTGCACCACCAGGGCCTGCTCTTCCTGGTGTACTTAATATACTTTATTCAATTACACATCTATTTTAAGTCTGATTCAGTGCGAATAAACAAGTTAATGCTCCCTATTTACTTAAATTAATTTTCCAGGTGATTAGAAGGCTAGAAACCTAGGAGCTAGGGCATAGCTCAGCGGTTAAAATGCTTGCCTACACAGTGTGAGGTTTGATTCCCCAGTACCACGTAAACTAGACATTTGTTGAGTACATCTGTAGTGTCAGCACTCAGGAGGCTGAGGTAAGAGGATTTTTATGAGTTCAAGGCCAGCCTGAACTACGTAGTGAATTTAGGACCAGCCTAGACCTCAGTCTCAAAAGATTTTTTAAGTTAATTTTTGATAATGCTTTTATCTTTCAGGACATAGTAGATAAAATCCCTTAGGTCTTTTGTACTAAGATATCAAGTGATAAATTAAAGAATATCTTAGTTCATTCTGTATAAGGAGTAAAATCAGTGTGTCCTATTCAGACAGCATAGCTCCTGTTTGAAGCAAAACTAGAAGAAAAAATAAATTTTTAAATAGTTGACCTATCACTATTTATGCAAAAAAGTCTTCGGAGGGTTTCTCACATTGTTTTAATTAATGCAATACACTTGGGGGGTCTAATTTTTCAGAGTTCCAGAACTGACCGAGGGTGTAGACATGACTTACGTGGCTGGTAGTCTATGGTTGTGAAAACTAAGAGAAGCCAAATGATTATCAAAACCACAGAGCAGGAATGGATGGAGCCTAGACCGGAAGCAAGCAGCCCCTCTCACCAGGCACCTGACTCACTGCTCCGAGGCAGACACTGCCTTTTGAGAGAATTCCCAGGAACCAGCAGACGACAGCCAGGACAGCAAAATAACAAAGCCAAGGACAACCACACAAAGTGACAGTCGCTTCTTGCTTCTGACTCATTCTCAAACTTGACTTGCTGTAGTCCAGGGGTATGTTCTAGCCTGGAGACGAGACAGAGCGCAGCTGTCACTCATCCCTTGACAACAGGCGTGTCCCGGCTCTGTGCCTTCCACTGGTTGTGATGAGTACACAGCATGAGCCGCCCTGCGTCGTACGTGAAGGACAGTCATGTTGTACAGGTAACAGGAAGTCAAGAACGAGGCAGTCGGCGTTCCTGACCTCGGCAGAGCTTAATAGCCATTACCCATTTCTGTACAAGACAAAACTGTAATATATAACCAAGGGCTCACCTTTACAATAGAGTTAATGCCTCAGAGCTAAGGCTTCAAGTCTGTCACGTGATTTATGTTGCACGGTGACGATTCTCAGATAATCCCAAAGTCAATCTCCGGAAGTTTTTTAAATCGCCTTCAACGTCCCGTCCTTCCTCTGTGTGGTATTTAGAAATATAAAACATTCACAAATACACAATGGCACAGACACACTGAGCACTGCATCGCCAGGAAAGGCAGGATGAGGACATTTGTTGGGGACAAAGGCATAAAAATAAAATCAAAACCTTAGGCAAATATCTCCCGCAGACTCTCCTCCTGCATCCAACCACAGAGGGCTTCCCCACCGCCTCCACCCAGCCCGCGAGTTCACCACGTTAAATCCCTGGCTTCAGAGCAGCTCTGTTTTCTACCACACTTCTATACCTTACCTTCACTGCTTCCTTTTGAAATGACCTCATTTTTTAAAGATTTTCAGTCCATATTATCCCCAGTCACCTTGGGCTAGCTCTTAGTCTCCAGCTTAATTCTAGGTCTACCTTTACGTTAAGGACACACGGACACATTAAGTTGTCTCATAAAACATTGTATATCATCTTTAGAACGTGATTGGAAAGGATGGCGACGAGATCTTCTCTCTCTCTTCTCTGTCTTCCTCCCTCCCTCTCCCTTCCTCTCCCTTGATGATATACCATAAATACACAAAGTCTCCTGCCGATGTATATGTATGCAGTTTTCAGCTGTAGCAAGCCAGGCCCAGGGGTGCGGGATTGTCATGGCAGAGCTCTGGGCGTCTGGTGAAAGAGAATCCTAGGTTCAAGCCCAGCCTGGGCAAGGGAGCAACTTAATGAGACCT
>PVKB01006715.1:19698-53800 GCA_004027205.1 Ctenodactylus gundi
CTCTCTCTCTCTCTCTCTCTCTCTCTCTCTCTCTCTCCCTCTCTCTCTCTCTCTTGCTCAGCCTCGTGTCTGCTAGAGGATGCAGGAACAGTTAGGTCCAAGACAGAGACCAACAGGACTAACATATGAGCAGCAACAAGAGAGCTTGGAGTGACAGTTTACTGCCCCCATGACTTTGAGCCTGGGTAGCAGGTCCAGGTATAGAGAGTGTAAAAGATAAGGCATAAAGGTATAAGGAATAAAGGGATGCAGAAAAGGGTGATTATGGGGTGAACAAAGATTTTGTGTAGTATGAAAGCATCAGTCAGGGACTGGGCGGGGTTGGGCAGAAGACCACAGAGAAGAGTTTCCTGATAGGCTGAGAGAGCAGGTTGGGCAGGCAATGGGCTAGGGGAACTGGTCCCCCTGGAGGTCGGGGTAGTCACCACCAGTTGGCCAACGGCCTAGCCCGGCAAGGTTGCTGTGTCAGGGCCAGCAATGTTCAGGTGACTCTGGCTGGGAAGAGATGAAAGAGTACCTGTAGGCCGAGCTCATACACAGGAAGTTCCGTGTGGGGAGGGGCGGGCAAGGTCAGCACAGGCGTCACAGCACAGGGACCCCGCAAGGCCATCGTGCTGTGCCCTTGTCAGCACCCACGTGACGTCAGCACACCCCACCTGCCTTAGGAGGGGGCCGCGGAGGTGCCCAGCATTGCCCACAACGTCGGGAAGTTTTCAGTCTCCATCACAACAAAGCATGTCTGTTACAATTAAATCAAAGTTTTGGAAACCGGGCAGATTTGATATAAAAGCAAATTCTAACTTCACTATGTATTACTTCTTTTCTTTCTCATTTCTTTCTTTTTTCTTTTTATTTATTTATTTTTTGAGACAGGGTCCTTCTGCATAGCCCAGGCTGGTCCTGAACTCGCTAAGGAACCCCAGGCTGGCCTTGGAATCATCCTGCTGCCTCAGCCTCCCAAGTGCCGGGATTGCAGGGGTGGGCCACCATCTTTAGATGGCTCTGGGGCACTCAGGGCCTTGCACTTGTGAGGCAAGCACTGCTGTGCCATTCCCGCTCCTTTTTTTACTTCTCCAGATGTGCATGCCTTACTTAATGTTTGTGAACCTCAATTTCCTTACCTTAAAATGTTATGGTAGGAATTTTCCCTCCAGACCAAAAATCGCACTGTATGTGCGGATGTGCCTATCTGGGAAGCACATGAACACGTCCCAGGAAGCTTGTTTTCTTTCTCTTGTTTATGGTTTATAGCATGTACAAATTCTCTAATTCTGTGCATTGGTAGTACACATAGAGCCAACCACATTCTTTCTCTCTGTGCAGTCTTTCAATGATCTCTAACTACACACTCATTCCTACCAATAATTTGAATTCTAAGCACAAATGGAAACATTTTAGCCAGTTTCTGAGATGCAAAAACAGACATCCCCACCTATGAAGAAGCAGAGAAAACCAGCGGCCTCCAGAAGTAAGAGGCAGGAAAACCTTTTCCTGGTGGAATAGACGGTTGGCTTCTTTTCCCTATTGCATTTTTAAAAAGCAAGATGGAGTCATCAATTCCACCAATTAAAAGTTCCCTGTGACAGCTCAGGGACTTCCTAACATGGGAATTAGAAATGAGAGCCTCTGCCTTCAGTAGGAAGGGAAAAGAAGAAAAGAAAGAAAGAAAGAGAGAGAGAGAGAGAGAGAGAGAGAGAGAGAAGGAGAGAGAGAAAGGAAGGAAGGAAGGAAGGAAGGAAGGAAGGAAGGAAGGAAGGAAGGAAAATGAAAAAAGGACCAATTTATTTCACTACACCGAGAATGCATCTAGAATACATTTCTCCATATTGTATCATTGTAGGGAACACATATTAATTTCAAAACAGTAAGTGAGATGCATTTATAGCTTTTTTGGTTATTTCTTATATTTTGATTCCAAGAGAGTACATGAGCAAATGTGTGCTGTTGGGAAAATCTTAATGAGTGAAGCTAACTAAGATAATCTTTCAGTCTTTGTTTTCTTAAGACATGATGTACCTTCTATAATTATTGAATCTCTGATTGGTTAAATGTTTTTAAGGATATCATATATTAAAATGATGTAATTTTCACACATTCAAAATACTGAACATTTTTCAAGTGTAGCATTTTGGAAACTCATTAAAAATCTGTAATAATATTTTAAGAAATTTAATTTGCATTGAAGGAACTTAGCCTCAGGGAGAAAAATCTATTTTCCAGAATTCAAAAAAGTTTCTAACCTAACTGACTGGGAAGTATAAAGCTCACCTTCTACCTTTAGCCACTACCGTACCTGTTTTCTGCTACTGACAAGTCTTCTCATTTTATGATTAACTTTCCTTACAATGAGTACAGTATAATTATTCTGTCCAGATGTCCAGTCAATTACTACAACATTTGGCAAGAGATAATCGTGCAAAGTAAAGACAATGAGCACAGGAGAAAGGTTGTCCGCAACTCTAAGATTATGCAGCCTCCAAACTCACTGAAATTCTTGTCATTTCGTAACCCACTGAGGAAATTAACTATAGTTTTCAAAATACCATTGGCTTTAGTGATTTTCATCTTAATTCAGAAATCCTGAATAAAGGATTTCATGTAAGAGTAATGTTATTATTTTCTATGTTGAGATGAAACTTTTATTCTTTTATGCACTCACTGAAAAAAATGACAAATTTAGCAATACATAGTGAAACTAAATTTGTGACAGGCACGGAAGGTTAAGTGTCATACGGTTTCTCTAATATAATAAACCCAGAATGCAAGTGTTTTATAGAGCCCAATGGGGGTAATAGTGAGAGATATTGGGGATGGGGAGGGTACGGGAAGGCCAACCAGGGGGAGGAGAAGAGACTGTAATTTTGACATTATATATATATATATATATATATATATATATATATATATATATATGTGTGTGTGTGTGTGTGTGTGTGTGTGTGTGTGTGTGTGTGTGTGTGTACCTCATTCTGTCTCAAAGGGTGATCCTGCCCCTGTATTCACACTGTGAATTGGTGACCCAACACTGTTGGTGTACCTAGCTCAGAGTCCTATGACAATGATTTTGAGTCCACTGCTGTAGCTGTGCCAGTCTTACCTTGGGAGATTGCTACCTCTTGTCCCATTCCACAGCAGGATCTAATTAGTATTCACAAATTTAGGATTTCAAATTAAATGGCTTTCATTCCTACTATGAGGTTTGTTATTCAGGTAAAAGTAATAGTACAGCCTCTCAGAAAACAAGGAATCCCCTCAAATTTCATTAATTTCTCAAATAACTGGCCTTGTATTTGTATCCTGCACCTCTCAGTCACACGCAGCATTTAGATGCCATGTGCAAGTTACAAATCTTTATACTTGCTTTTTTATTGTTAGGTTATAGATTTTCAAGTAATATTCTCTTTATTATAAATCCCATTTAGTTGGACACATTTCTCATAAAGAGACCTTTGATTTGTAAAGAAGCAATCTCTGATTTTATTTAGAAAGTAAATTTCTTTTGATTAACTTTCGAAAAGATTGCTTCACGTCCTTATTCCTCAGGCTGTAGATGATGGGGTTCAACATGGGGCTCACGAATGTATAGAAAACAGCCAGGATTTTAGACTGTTCCACCGACTTGTCCGTGGGAGGCCTGACATACATGCAGAAAAGTGTCCCATAAAACACGGTCACTACCACCAGGTGAGACCCACAGGTGGAGAAGGCTTTGCGCCGGCCCTCAGCAGAACGCATCCTGAGGATGGCCACGAGAATGAACACATAGGAGATGAGGATTATGAGGAGGGAGTTGGACAGGTTAAATCCTGCCACCACAAACATGGATGTTTCCTTAATGAATGTGTCTGAGCAGGACAGTCGGATGAGGGGCGGGTCTGCGCAATAGAAGTGGTTGATGACATTGGAGCCACAGAAGGTCAAGCGATATGTCCACATGGTTTCCATCAGGCCGCTGAGGAACCCGTAGACGTAAGGGCCAGCGATTAGGCGAATGCAGACTCCTGTGGACATCTTGCTGCTGTAAAGCAAAGGGTTGCAGATGGCCACGTACCTGTCGTAGGCCATTACGGCCAGCACGTAATATTCCGTGATCACCATGGCAATGAAAAAGTAACACTGCACCAAACAAGCTGCATAGGAAATGGCCTTCTTCTCAGATAAGAAGTTCACCAACATCTTGGGGGTTACGTTAGTGGAGTAGCACAGGTCCAGGCAGGACAAGCTGGCCAGAAAGAAGTACATGGGGGTGTGCAGGCAGGAATCGGTGCCGATCAACACGATCATCCCCAGATTGCCACTAACAGTGACCAGGTAGACCATGAGGAACAGCACGAAGAGGACGGGCTGCACCTCCGGGAGCTCCGTCAACCCCAAGAGGACAAATTCAGTCACCAGGGTGGCATTTCCTCTCGCCATCTTTTTAGACGCAGGCATGTTCACTTAGATGAATTGAAGAGATTTAAGAAGGTGAATGAATTATTCATCAGATGATTTTTTTCCTCTACGTGTGTTATTATTCCTCCCTCTTTATCTTCTCTCATCCACCCCACACTACGGCTAAAGAGATTTTAAGAAAGAGAGATTGTGGGGAAAATGGAGCCCAGCTACATTGTTGATGGGACTGGAAACTGGGCATAAATATTATAGAAATTAATATAGTGATTTCAAAAAACTGAGTGTAGACACTCCATTTGGACCAACTACACCTCTCTTGGGTATCTTTCCAACAAGCTAAAGACACCATGTAACAGTGATGCATGCACACACATGTGTGTAACAACACAGCTCATTATAGTTATAATGGCTAAATCTTGAAGCAGCCAATACATCCATAACAGACGAATGGACACAGAAAAAGATACAGACATTCACGGTGAAGTATGACTCTGTCAACAAACGTAAATTCGATACATTTGCAGGAAGAAGGATGCACCTCGAAACCATCGTGCTCAGTGAAATGATTCAAAAAGAAAAGGTTAAATATTGAGTCCTCAAGTTTCTTCCATTTGCCTGCAAAAGCCTCCACGCTGTTGGACTTTATGGACGCACGGTATTCCATTGTGTATAAATGCCACACTGTGTGTATCCACTGGTCTGTTGATGGGTATTTTGGTGACTTCCATATTTTAGCTACTGTTAATTGTGCTGCTACGGTATTCTGTCACAGCAACTTTAAAGTAACTAATACAGTTATATTAATTAAATGTATAATAATTTTTATCAAAAATATTGAGTCGTGTCTCTACTATGAGAAACTCAAAATATAAACAAGAAAAAAAGGAAAGTGAAAGAGTAATATCAGGAAAAAAAGACAGATTTTATGGAGATAGAAAGGGGGTGTTTGGGGGGACGGGGAGGTGAGGGGTGAGAAGTGGAGGAGGGAAGGAAAAACGCCAATGATATGACACTCATGTGCTCCAATTCCTCAAGTCAAATGTAATTATTATGTATCACAAATGCATACCAGTACAAATAAATAAATACATAGATATTAAGGACTTCTTGTCTTAAGAAGGTCATGGTCCTTCAGTTGAGTATCAGATTTGCAGATGATGCCTACAGAAAGGTGTCTCCTGAGTCACCAACTTGTTTTAGAACAAGGAATCATGACTGCAAAGTTGGCTGAACATGGACTGAATCTAAAATTCTCCCTGACTTCTAATGTCACCCATGCTTCGTCTCACATTTTCCCTGGGCCTCGTCCTGGACAAAATGGCACGTGTCTGACATTTTTGCAACAAATCAATGGGGTCACATTAGGAAACTTCACTTTGGAGAATTTAATTCATCGTGTACAAGTGTTAGAGAGCGGAGCTTGCAGGTGTGCTGGCCTGGGCGCGCAAATACCGAACAGGAGCTTGGAGGAAAAACTCTGAGTTCTACTTACTGATACATCCATAAGATTCCCATAAAAAGTAAAGCAAACGTTCAGTTCCTACCATTGGAATAACCACAGATTTTAATCCCTAAGGATTATTACTATTTTTCATTTCCCCCAGAAAGTATTTGGGTTTCACAGCACATTGCATAACGCGGCAAATTTGTTCAGCTATTGCAACATAAATTGGACTCTAAACTTTCTGTCAGTGTGTAGACATTGTCCACACTTCTTCATTATATAATGAATATAATGTCTATAATATAATATATAATAATATATAATGTAATAATATAATATATAATATAATACATAATATAATGTCTATAATTATTCATTTAAAAAACCAATGAGAGATAGAAGGATTGCAGGTGTGCGCCACCACGCCCAGCTTATGTGGTGCTGGGGAATCGAACTCAGGTACTTAGTGCTTGACTTGAGGCTTGCAAGGCAAGCGCTTTAACTGCTGAGCCATTCCTTCAGCCCCTAGAATTTATTGATTTCATGTGAGATCTACAAAAGTAGCTCTGCAATTGAATTTAGGCTGATGTCTATATTTACCTTAGGCATAAAACAGAAATCCATAGGCTTGAACCACTGTAATATATGCATAACAATTCCATTCAGTGTCCATGTCCCCCGACTGTACGCTTCCTGTGTGCAAGGTACACCTCGGAAACGGTTCGGGTCTCTACAAGACTTTGCTACCTTGAATCTGTGTATCTTTCAGGCTGCAGAGTGGTTTCTCAACAAAGAAAACAGCCTTTCAGGAAGTACCATCTAGTGCTACATGCATTCAAGCTCTTTTCTGGGAAAAATAAAGGGAATAAAGCTAGGAGGGCTTGTTGTGAATGAGCCAAATAAAAGCACACACAAAGTAGAGCAAGAGTTAGTGTCAGCACCAAGCAAAATAACCTTTAACGGTGGCCTGCTTCATAACCAGGAATTTTCTTTTTCTGTATTGTATTTTTTCTCCATTTTATTGATATGTATAAGTGCAAAATTTAAGGTTTTCAATGAAGTTGAGCATGTTGTGCACCTACATATCTTGTCAAGGTGACAAGGCCTTTCCCACTCTCCTTTTGCCCCTCCCCCTACCCACTTTTCTCTCCCTCCCCACCCTACCCCCCTGTTTCACTTGGTTTTTCGTTTTAAGTTCCATGATATAGTACGGGTAAGTATGAAAAAACAAACTAAAAAAAATAAACATAAAAATAAACTTTAAAAAACATAGAATGCAAGTAATTCATAGGAAAGTATTAAAAAGATTATGGAGTCAATTTTGTGATAGCCTTGAATGTTTTGTCTCTTGTATGAGAAATCTCACTCCAAAAGAAAGGGAGAAAATGCTTAAATGGCAATGAGAGTGCACAGTGAACATCATTCTACATAGATGTCTTCCCGTGTTACAGGTGGCCAACCTGAATATTTGGTCATCAGGAGCCACCGTAGGTAGCAATGCACTGCTAAACTCCTATTATGCATTTCAAAATAAATATAACAGAAACGAAGCTCCGCAAGAAGTTTTACCAGCTCAACAATGCCAAGTTGTTTTAGCCTGGCTCAGAATAACCAAAGAAAAACTGGTGAATCCAGTCAACACACCTTGGCGCACCTTGGCGACTGACTTACATTTGCAATGATTTCTATATCGTCATGTGCTTAATTTTATTATATAAAAACGTGTCATTGTTCAGGCTGTTTCCATCAGCAGAGAGGAAAGAAGAGGTTCCACTTATAGTCAGTTGGTAAACACCATAAATAGGTGAAATTCAGAGCGCCAAGAAATTCTTACCTTGCTAACCAAAAACGTCATTGAACACAAACAGCAAACCTTGGTGGTATAAATACTGTCAGCAACACGAAATACTACTTTTCAAAATATTCACTTAGGAAAGGCTTTTATTTTTTCCCTTAATTTTCAGCTACTCTGCACGTGCCTGAAGAGGCAGCACAGGAAGCCACTGAAAGCCGTTACGTAGTCCTTGTGTAAAACGTCACACAGGCAGCAGGCGCTACGGATTCTTGGGAGACCGACTGACGGCCCATCAAAACGAGAGAGCAGCCAGGGAGACTCAGAAGTCATTGTTACTTACTGAACTTCGGTTTCAGAAACCGAGCTCAAAAAATAACTCGATTGGGCATTGAGAAACAGACAAGCCTCCCAGGATGCCTGGACCAATCACGGAACTTTAATATAAGAAAAGAAGACAAGGGTGAGAGGTCAAGGAGAGGGCGGAACCATCTAGCTCCCGTGTGGTCATTTTCCAACGGATGTTTTCCTCGTCTGCACTGCCATAAAAGCTGTCTGCTCAGCTTCCGGCCCTCAACGGAATTTCCATTCCAGTACCCCGAATATAAGAGAGGGCTTATGGCCTGTGGGAAGCGTGGAACCCGGCCCCACGTCCCCTTACGCATTTGGGCCTATTTGTTTCTGTGATCAGTACAAGCTCTTTTGTATCTACACTCGCCAATCAGTCTCTTTACCTGGATCAGGTGACTTTATTCCCTCAGAATTTAGAGTCCTCCTCGATGTAATGTCAGATCTGATGTGTTTCCAAAGTGCCTACCATTTCTCATATTCTGATTTTTTTGTGAATTTACTAGCTCTATACCTACCGATAGTAATAGGCCTCTCAGAAAATACTAAACTTGTTTCTAAATTTTATCTGTCTGATAATTTGAAGAGATATTTTTAAATGTTCCTGTGGTTTGTCTTTTGTTTTTGTTTTTGGACAGATTGCCCTTTCAACAGATATTCCAAAAAATATGAAAATGTGATCAGTTTGTTTCCTCTAACGTTGTGATTCGATATGTCTGTACAACACTTGAATGGGTGAAAAGCTACCTGTAAAGGAAATAATCGCAAATCCATAATTCTTACACAATTATAATATTTTGGTGACCAATCCAGATAAGAAATACACACTGCCTAAAAATTTAGATCAACATTCAAAAGTGTTCTCATTTTCACCTGATTCCTACAGATGAAGATCCCGACCTAACCCCAAAGCCAAAGTTCACCTTCCTACCTGACTCGGGGAAAGACGTTTTCAGACACAGTAGTGTCAGAGCAAGGAGCTACTCAAAGTGATTTATATGCAGCCTGTCCATTGGAGCTTTTCTACCTGAAGTATTTTTAACACACTTGCAAGAAGTTACTACCAAAGGTAGCTCCAGGGAAAAACCGTAATTGGTGCAAGGTTGTACTTACTAGCATCTTGGGACTTGAGCGATGTGACTGCTTGCTTTCATAACCACTTCAAGCTGATTTCTCCGGGTAATCAGGAGTTGATTCCCACAGGATTTCTGCATTCTGAGTCACTACTGATCCCAATCAGATGAACGGAACTCCTGATAAAATTATGAAATCATGACAACAGAACCTGAATGTGGAAGCTTCTATGATTCCCCTCCACTGTGTGTGGGGTTCTGCTCAGCGCTTCCCCAAGATGGCTAGAGTCAAGTAGTTAAGTTGGGGTAAAACAATTCGAGCCAGATCACCCAATAATCATACCAGAGTTAAAAGATATTAAGATCAGATGTTTGGAAGTAATAATTTATGAAAAAATTGATGAGCATGTAATGTAGTAATGCACTATTTGTCAACACATTAAAAAAAGAAAAAGATCAAAGTATTCTGTATCTCTTCCCTTTCCTTTGTCAAGTGATTGGTCAACTGCAACTCATCAATAAATACAGGTATAAACAGATATGGTGTCTGGGTCTCCAGGGTCCCTGGCCACCATTGGCCACTGGAAATCAGGAACCAGAAAAGTCTGGGGAGCAGGATCTCAAGCGGCCATGAGTAGGACGAACGTCACACATACGGGAGACTGAGGCAGTGTTAACAGCTTGTTTATTGTCGGTGAGGGCAAAATTTAGAAAAAGTTGAAGGGAGGAGGGTCACGCGGGGTAATAGGCCAAGGCTCATTCACTGATTGGAGGAATTGTCTGAAAGTCACCTAATTTGCAGGGCGGGTCTTTCAAAACTTGACCACATGATTTCTGGTAAGGGTATGGTAGCAGGGGAAAATTAGGAAGTTGGGTAAGATGAAACCCGAACTGTGGGCCATCCTGGGTCTGGGATAAGAGGGAGGGGCTCACTCCTGCCAATCTGCAGACGAGATTATCAGGGTATGAGCCACCTTCTACCTTTGATTGTCCTGAGCCTACTCAGGGTCCCACAATATGGTACCCACCTTCAAACATGATTCAATCTCATCATGGAGGTCAAAGAGATATATAAATATGACCCTAGAAGCACAGCCTCCGGTCGATGTGGGTCAGGTCGATCTGAGGTCTTAGCATGTCATCGTTCATATCTCTTCCATCACCGTTCTCTCTTCACTAGAGTCGTGCCCAACTCTTTCCGAATTCAGGTCCTCCCCAAGGCTTTGTCTGCCACTTTGAAATTTAGCTTTTTTACTGTCCTCCAGTTGCTGCTTTCCAGACATCACCTTACATGTCAGTCCACAAGAACTGCTTCTACCTGAACTGAATTTTGAATAAAACTACTGTAGTTGTTCCTTTTCATGCTGCCTTGATCCTATTTAGTGTAGACACACATCCAATATTAATTTTAATGTAGCTTATTTTTTCATGTTTACCCACTCAGTTGACCAAGAGAAGGAGCTAATATGTTATAGCCAGTTTACACAATGCACTGATTACAGTGCCTAGAATACTGTAAAAGAGTCATAAGCATTTATTAAGAGAAATCATTGCAGAATAAATACAGCTTGATTCCCACATGTTGATGGTTTTAGTTTTTTCAAATGAGGTTTTAAAGTTAGTAGATTTCACAATAACTACAATATTAAAAAATTACACAAAATCAAAATAATTTGGCTACTCTTAGCTTGCTTTCTGTCATAGAAACCAATCGCTGAAATTGAATAAAATAATGTTCCATTGAAAGGCCAGAGCTCAGGGGGGTTGGCACGAATTCTAAGTATATTATTATCCTGTTGCCACAGCTCTAACTTCATAAGCTTATTTGACATATTTTTAAAACTGAGCCAGGCCCAGTGGCACAGGCTTTTTTCCCCATTTATTCATTTATTTTCTACAGATGTTTCATGTGCTATCATGCCCAACCTATGCAGTGCTGGAGAAATGGAATCCTGGGCCACCCACGTGCCAGGCAAGCGCTCTTAACCGCTGAGATGTGCCCCCAGCCCACTTATTTGACATTTTGACCAGAGACATGAATACTGAGTGAAATGCTCTAAAACTTCCAGTTACAAGGTAAAGTAATGATATGCACACAAAAATACCCACTTCTACCGGTCGGGTCCACAGGGTTCAGGGCTTAAGGGAGTGAGTTCAGATCCAACCAGCCCAGCCTGGAGAGAAAAGCAAGGCATTGCAGGAAGTCCAGCAAAGTCCACGGTGGGTTGGCAAAGTCATTTTTCATTTCTGCCTCTGTGTCTCCAAGTACGCCTTCCCTGGCCGTTATGCTGTGGATGACCCAGTGCCATCCAATCAGAAAGAGATGACGTACATTATGTCAGTACATCAGATAATCAGGAAACACCATGTAAGCAGGTGAGGACATGCTAGACAGTTAGGGAACCGGAACTGTCATGGCCGACTGCAGAGTCACGGCTGTGAGCAGAAATAGCCCGGGAAGTCCACGACTTGAATGCAGTGAATAATTTGGTCCCAGTGCAGGTGAGGTTTTTTTTCCCCCTCACAGTTACAACATCTAACCCCTCCCCCTACATACAGCATGTATTTATTTATGCTGGAGATGGAGTTGAGCCCAGGCCTTTCCCATTGAGCTACATTCCCAGCCCCCCCTTTTTTTAAAATTTTTCATTTTGAGACGAGTTGTCATTAAACCACTAAGTCACTCACCCTGGACTTAAACCTGCAGTCCTCCTGCCTCAGCCTCCCAGAGTGTGGGGATTACAGGCCTACACCACTAAAGCCAGCGGAACTCGGTTATATTTGAACCAAGAATTGAAATAGGCTGTGTAAAATATGCTCTTAAACTAGGCGGTTTTGTGTGCACTGACACACCAAGGCTGTGGCTTAAGGCCCAGCGCCGGCCTTTTAAAACCGAGCACCCTGAAGCTTGCCTAACACGGGACTAAAATTGGACCCAGGGTTGGGAACGGCAGGGAGGTTCTGGTTAGTTCATGAATCGACTGGCAGTATGGAGGGAAGGGAGGTAGCCATCTTCAGATAGCACTGATGCAGCCTGTTTTAAATAAACATATTCTATTATCTAAATAGTACTCCGTAATTGCCAAAAAAGAAAAAGTTTCAATTAGTTAATTGACTTGAATACTATGGAGTAAATATATTTTTATTACAAAAGTTATTATTGAGGTTGGAGGAATGGCTTGGAGGTGAAAGTGCTTGCCTAGCAAGTGCTATGTCAAGCGCTAAGTACCCGAGTTCGATTCCCCAGGACCACATAAGCCAGGCGTGGTGGCACATACCTGTAATCCCAACATGCAGGAGGCTGAGGCAGGAGGATTGCTGTGAGTCCAAAGCCAGCCTGGGCTCCACAGTGAGTGCAGGAGCAGCCTGGGCTACAGGGCAAGACCTCGTCTCAAAAAAGAAAAGTTATTATCATCTATCCTAGGACACACAGTGCACCATGAGTCCCCTGGCTGCAGAGCCACACCTCCTGAGGCCCACAGGAATCCTTGAATATTGTAAGACATTATGTGTGTTCATAGCCTGTGATCTTTTCACATGATGCGTTTCAGGAGTGTCTGCTGCTTACAAAAAAATTAAAAATAAAAAAGGTGAGACACAGAGAAAGACCTATTAATTTTAGTAATGCATTTTATATCCAACCTATTATACATTTTTGCACATATAATCTTCCATAATATGTACTCTCTTCTGGTAGAATAGAAGATTGTGTCTTCCATGAAAGAAATCCGGGAGCTGGTGGCTTCGTGCGACACAAGGCCTGAAGGGCTCACTGAACACTAATTCAGAAGGCCCAACTGCTTCACCCTGCTGGGTCGGGGAAGAGGGGGTGCAATCTCACTTCCTCCTCCACGTCACACCCTCACACCCGTGGTTCATGAATGAGGTCTGAGTTTAGGAAGGGGAGAGTTAACGTTATCTAAAGGAAACCGATGAGGACTAGAAAGGCTGTTCCAACGAAGGCCAATGCTTCACCCCCAGAGGGACCCATGCTGCCTTATCCCCTGCCTGTTGCCATCTTTCTTCCCGTTGTTTTCTTCCAAATATCTCCATGTCAGCTACCGGACCAGCAGCCTCCCCGGGTCTGCGGTGGATTGGGTAGCCTAGGTGCCTGCCTGTGGGGCCCGGACTCACAAGCTCAGGGCCAGGAGGCGGGCACTCTTCCGCTGCTCTGTCTTCCCTTGTCACCAGCTTTGTGACATGGGCATGCACCTATGAAACAGGATGTCTCCATGGCCGTACACCATGCCGTCTAGTCCTATTTAGCTGACACCAAGAGGAGCATGGAGAGCTGTGCAAAATACAGACCCCTCAGTCCAAAGGACAGGCGGGAGTAACGGCGAGGGACCTGAGCTGAGGAACTTGGGCCAGCTCACTGTAGCCATCAGTGAAGCCACCCAGTGCGCTGGGCATGGCAAGGGGCTGCACCTGGACATTCTCAACATGCAGTGGGCGCCCAGGTCCCCTGAGGCCTGGTTAGAACCCGGATCGGGGCACAGAAGACCCATCGGGAAGCCGCACCGCAGGCTTTTCTAGTTGACATCTGAGCTGTGCTCCCTGGTCTGAACCTCAGAAAAACAAGTGAGGCTAAATTCCTCCCAGACTGAGATCTGTAGCTGAGACACTTCAGACCTATCCACAGGGAACACCAGAACTCATCTTCAAAATCCAAATACAGTTTATTCTGAATTGACAAAATTGTTACAGTGCCCAGCTTGATGTATGGTATATGTTATGCATGTAATGTTATAATAGGATGGCTGATTTGAGATTATACCATTCATTTTTCTAGTGCAAACATGTGTAAATCTAATCTTACAGTTTTCTAGCATGCAACCCCTTACTGTAATCACCATGCTATACCGCAGCTCTTCTGAACTGTTTTTCTCCAATCTACCTAAAATTATACATGGCCTTTGGCCAATGCCTCCCAATTGCGGCCATCACGCATTCTCCGTTTGACAGCATTTTACTCAATTTTCATTACTTAGGCATTTTTAGACTCCCCAGGTAAGAGGGATACTGCAGAGCTTGTATTTCTGTGCCCGGCTAATTTCTGTGCCTGGCTAATTTCACTTAAAATAGCGTCTCTCACACTCATTCATGTGGTGAAAGATTATCTTCTCAGTGAAAGATAACCGTGTTTTCTTCGTATATTCATTCATTGACGGAGACAGGTTGACATCACATCCACGCTGTTGTAAATGAAGCTGCAATGAACACGGAAGCATAGATATTTACGATCTGATTGCATTTACAGACAGACCCACACAAGGAACCCCCAGTTCACGTAGTATTCCTTCACACTGTCTTCCACAGCAGACGCACCAATTTCCATTCTAACAGTGCAGGAGGGTCCCGCAGACACATTTGAGCTGCAGCGGTCATGCTACTGCTCGTTGGAGAGAGCGCATGCTGCCCGCGTCCTGAGGGCACGTGGTCTGAGGACACTCTTCAGTGCCTGCTTTACGTCTTTGTTCCTCAGACTGTAGATCAGCGGATTGAGCACTGGACTTACGAAAGTGTAGAAGACGGCTATGATTTTGGAGTCCTCCACAGTCTGATCAGCTGGCGGTCTCACATACATGCAGAAGAGTGTCCCATAAAACAAGCTGACAGCCACCATGTGGGACCCACAGGTGGAGAAGGCCTTGCGCCTTCCTTCTGCAGAGTTCATCCTCAGGATGGTGGTGATGATGAAGGTATAGGACAGCAGGATGATGGAGAGGGAGGCGGAGAGGTTGAAACCAGCTGAGACCAGCATGGCGTGTTCTTTGACATACGTGTCCGAGCAGGAGAGCTTAATGAGGGGAGGGTCGGCGCAGTAGAAGTGGTTGATGACGTTGGACCGACAGAAGGTCATTCGGAAGGTCAGGATGGCCTGGAACAGCCCGTCCGAGAATCCGTAGAGGTAGGGAAGCGAGGCCAAGGCGGTGCAGACCCTCCTGGACATTTTGACACTGTAGCGCAGAGGGTCGCAGATGGCCACGTAGCGGTCGTAGGCCATGGCAGCCAGCATGTAGAACTCAGTGAGAAGCAGGGCGATGAAGACGAAGCACTGCGTGAAGCAGCCCGCGAAGGTGATGGTCTTCTCCTCCGACAGAAAATTGGCCAGCATCTGTGGAGTGGCGTTGGAGGCGTAGCACAAGTCCACGAAGGCTAAGTGAGCGAGGAAGAAGTACATGGGCTTGTGGAGGCCAGCGTCCAGGCTGATCAGCACGACCATGCCCAGGTTGCCCAGGACCGTGACCAGGTAGACGACCAGGAACAGCACAAAGAGGGCAGGCTGGAGCTCTGGCCGACCCGTGAGCCCCAGTAAAACGAAGCCTGTGGTCACGCTGCTGTTTGCCATGGACATCCCTGAGGCTGAGCTTCCTCACGGGAAGCTACCAGAACCGAGTAAACATAGGGCTGGAAAGCAAGTTCGTGCCCGTTGAAATTATGTTTTTCCTTTCAATACATCATCACAATGCATGGTACTGCGATCTTATTTCGTATTTCTACTAAGCTTTTACCTCCCAGTCCATTTATCCGCCAAGGCGCAGATTGAGGGAAGTTTCTTTGTAAGTCATTCCTTACCACGTGCCCCTCATACAGGAGATGAATTCAATCTCTGTATTCTGTGTTTCTAGGACAGTAAGTGTGCCTCCAATTTATTCTTAGGACATATTATCACTATAGTAACAGTAATGATGGCTTCACTTTGTCCTTTTTCTTTATTAGTTCTTCAATGAGTAGGACAAATTCTAGCGAATTATCTTAAATGGCGGCTTATCGCATATCTACAAACTGTTTATTTATTCATTTTTAGTTTCTTGTCTCTGAGATACGTATTCAACCCACTTTGGGGGGGTTGCTTTGTTTTGTCATTGTCATTGCTGTTGTTGTTTTGAACCAGGGTCTCACTAAGTCACCCAGGCTGCAACCAGACTTACGGTCTTCCTGCATCAGCCTCCAGAGCATTCGGATTACAGGTCTGTACCATGAGTCCTTGTGACGCGTTATTCAAAAAGAAAAAGAAGGAAAAAAAGAGAGAAATGGTGGCAGCTGGAATGAATGATCAGCAACTCTTGTCTACATCTCGAGATTTCCGTGATGCCATGCACTGAAGAGAAATAAATGACTTTTGGGATGCAATGTAGGAAAAAGATTAACATTCAAGCATCTTTAAGGTTACTTTATTTTTAAAAAGCCTACATGGAATAGTGACCCATATTTAATAGCTCTCCAGTGTATCCCAAGGCATACCTTCACAGTCCATACTTCGAAAGGCACACTCATAGTGTGTCAGAAATTGGCTGCGGGGAAAGATTAGCGGTACAGGGCAGGGCCTACCTGTGATGCTCTGGGCCCTGGGTTTGGTTCCAGATCGACAGAAAGAAAGAAAGAAAGAGAAAAAGAGAAAGAAAGAAAGAGAGAGAGATAGTAGGAAGGCAGGCAGAGTCCTTACAAATAAATGAACAAATAATTATCAAACAAATGTTTACATGGTGATTTTAAGGTAGTTACAGCAATGACTTGAAGTATTAACAAGGAAAAGGAATTGCTTTGTGCCACCAGTATTTAGGCCACTAAGGTATTAGAATTACCTCTAACTTTTTATTGTGCCTTGTGTCACAACCAGTTGGCACTGACTACCTGTTCTCTTCTTTTGAGTTATGTTGAATATTTGCCCTTTCTTCCATACTTAAAAAATCTTTAGAAAAATAATTTTCCCAATTCATGTCTCCTTTCAACACACCACCCTCCCGTTTCCGTAAGCCTTTGCAGGTCTGTGGTCGCATAAGCCTGGTTGGCTGCTCTCTCCTTGCCTGGAGCACAAAGTACTTCAGAAAGGCATTCTTCTCAGCACACTGGCAGTAACTAGCTCACGCCAGGGACCTGGCCGCACCCAACATCGCAGGGTCCCGCTAATCGACAACATTCACACCCCAGTTGTCAGGTCCTCTCTTCCTGATGCTGCTTTCTGGGAAAAGAAAGAAGTGCAGAGAAAACCAAGAGATAAGAGAGGCATGTAACGTTAGCGGCCAAAAAGACCTGAGGTGAATCTCAGCATGTGCTGAGAATCTCCTTTACTGGAGGTGTTACATTCCACTCCTCTCCCTCCATATTGCTCCCGGAAGCCAAACTGCGATATGAAATCCCAGGTTCAGAACTGGAAGGTCTGGATATATCGGATGATGCATTTGGGAATGGGGTAATCATGACACCCTTACATAGTGTGGCCTGGCTAATAGTTCTGTCCCCAACTTTCCCTCGGACATAGATAAACTCTACCTGGGAGCTGGTCTGTACTCTCAGGCGCATAATAAACACCAGTGAGGTGTCCCAGGATGACTCCAATTATTACATACAGCAAACATCCACCGATAAAGATGAGTACGTGTTAAATAGCAAATAGAAAGGTCAAGTGGGGGAGCACATAGGGAGATTTCCTAGGAGGGGTGAGGAGAAAATGAAAAGAGACCATGTGACCTCTCTTGGGTTGAGTAGGGGCTTTGAGGGCACAGAGTTCACACAGCAACTGCCGAGAAACCTACCTCAGGGTGTTCCCCGGTGTGGATGTTACTTCAATGATGTTCTGATTCCTCTGTACCTGGGACTTTCCGTGAAGAGCATTGCTGGCCCTCACTGGAGAACAGGGGCTGGAGAAAATTCGCAACTAGTCTTCAAGAAATGCTGAGAAGGAAATATTTGGAGAGGCACGTGTATATGTGTGGTATAGCCACAGGAGGCATGAACAAAATCCACGTGGTCTTCTGCGACCCAGCCCCCTCTGAAGAGAACAGACATGGGCGTAAAAACAAAACAAGATGTAAGAAATTAAGATTTTTTTTATAGAAGTAAAACAAAGACACAGAAAGAAATTATATTTGAGTTCATTTGCAAAAGAATCACTTGTCGCATGTCACTTAATAATTCCTGGTGGTATTTTAAACAACTTGGCTTACAATCCCTGTGGCCTGTGTGGGATCCAGCTATATCCCATTGGAGTACAGCAGGACACTTAGAATGGGGGAAGAAAAAGGATCTCGGTAAGATATGTGTACAGGCAGAGGGAATCCCAACAAGTCTGGGTGCCTGTGTATGGTCAGAGCCCAGGGAATCCTGCCAAGCACATCTGGGATTGCTAGGGCTGGGCCACGTGAGCCTTCCCCTGACAGAGAACCGGACATGAGGTAGCTCAAGGAAGAAAGAAAGGCAGAGCTCAGATCACCTGAGATTAACTAACTGTACACTGGTACAAAATACAAATATAAGGATTCCTCTTCAAAATATTAGACATTTTAAGTCTATGAAAGTAGGGCATTAGATCAAGTTTGGGGCTCCCCTGAGCACAAGACCACAAGCCACTTCCCAGACTGTACCCTCCTATAACCCAGCCCTCCTCCTCCCACGCGTGCCGCTAGAGCACACAGGATGGCCCCTGATGATGAGGAAGGGGCTGAGCAGGGAAGGAGGACAGAGGAAGGGCTGGAATGCGGCTAATGAGATGCTGGGGGAAACCAGCTTCAGGGCTGGCTGTCTACAGTGGATGAGAACACGCTCTCAGAAAAAAAATAATAATAAATGTTAAGGGAAATATTTAAGAAAGAATTCACTGTTGGGGGGTTCTTAAATTTTTGGATTTAAAAAATTTCTTTTTTCTCCTTTTTCCTTTTTTCCCCCACATTTTATTGATATGTATACGTGCAAAATTCAAGGTTTACAATGGAGTTGAACATTTTGTGCAAAAAGAGAAGACATGACTTATACCATTATAATATATAAAACTATGTAGCACTGTATATACAGTGTAGAAGAGCAATACAATGACAGCTCTATTTTAGGGAACTCATATGAAAATTATGCCTTCAAACACAGATAATTCATACACACAAAAAAATAAAAAATTATTAAGACACAGTTATGTGTATACTTCTCCAAGAAATTAAAGGATGTTATGTCTTCCAAAAAAGAAAAAAAAAATTTTCATTTGTTTGTTTATGTGAACTCCTACTAAACTCCAATAAAACTATGAATCTTCAGCAAAGTCAAAAGCCTATCCTCAAAAGCTTACTCTAAAAATACTAGGAGCTTACAGGTCATCTGGAGCTAAGTCTATGAAGTCTTCTGTCAGAAACAGCCCTGTCTTGCCTTTGACAAAGGGCTTCTATTTTCATGTAGGACAAAAGTATGTCCTTCCTGTTGCTTGACCTGTCTGACAGGTAGGCAGAAAGCCTCCCAATAGGTTTCAAGCAAGGGTCAGTCGGCTAACACACATCAGTCAGTTCACAAACTCACCGCAGTTCCAAGTGTGCTGGTGAAATCCGTGTATGTTTTTCTGAAACAACAAACACCAAAGGCAAACTTGTCCCAAGGACCTACAGAGGAGAACACGCTGTTGTCCACCTGTGCTTGTCACAGTAAAAAAAACAAAACCAAAACAAAAAAGCAGGATGTTTGAGAAGAATAGTATTTAAAAAAACAACAATTAATTGTACTTCACCAAGAAACTTTCAAGGTGACTTAAAATGCGTGTCAAAAGAACATGCAGTGACTTTCTTTAGAAATACAATTGGCAATCTTCTAGGGGATCTCCCTCTCCATGTCCAAGCGCACAGCCCTCTGGGAGAAAGCATGCCTTCTTTCAGGGACAAAATTCAGGACTCCTGTTCCCCACTGACTGATTTACAAAAGAAGCAAGAAATCCCTGATTCTGTAAAAAAACTTCTGAGCCTTGTTATGCATATGCACCAGTTTCCCCAACTGTGTTAATCAAAATGTTAATGAATTTGCAGTACCAACATACACAAATAATTTTTTTCTGAAAAAAATTATTTTCTAAGTGACTAGAAAACACAATATTTGAAAAAAGTAAACTTAAGCAGAAATAAAGACATTATAAGCAAAAAAAAAAAGTAATTGAAAAGGAGGTAAAAACACAAGAACTCGCTTCTGGCCCTGACTTTTTTTTCCCGTTCTGGTGATGGATGTTCCTGAGGCCCTAATAAGCTTTGAAATGTTGTCCTATAGACAACAGCCCCAGGGGGGTAGGACGAGAAGCTCCAGGCAATTCTCAGAGGGCCAAAGAACAGCAGTAAGTTAATCTTCAGGGAGCATTTTGGGATCAGAAAGCTAATCAATTGCCTAGTCGTAATTTTTATAATTTCAAATTTATCAAAGTTTTCCCCAGGCGCTCTGTGGAGGCCACGGAGAGGTTGATCTGGGTTTCCTGTTTCTATTAAAATAGTGAGACATCAAATTTATCTCCTTTGTAGCCCTTAATTACAGAATATAATACTAAATAATCACGTGCACAATGTTCTACAGCAGATCTTTAAAACAATGATCAACTTTTGCAACTGAAAGCTGAGTGCATTGCCAGGTCTCCCCACATCCCCGGGGCCATAGCTCCTGAAACCCCCGTTCCCCTGATACCTAGGAGCCTGACTACTGTCGGAATCTCTTCCACGCGACACCCTACAGTGCTTGTTATGTATGTGGCTCATTTCACTCAGCCCAGTGGCCACCTGGCTCACCCGTCGTGTCACATAAAGCTGCATCACCTCTTGTTTCGAGGCCAAAACCTTTGCATTGATCTGACACGTGTCTCAACCCGGCACCCACCAGTGAGCATGTGCGCCATTTCTGTTCCTTAGCTGTTGTTAAGAGCGCTGCTAATGCTTCTGCAAACGTGAAAACTAAGATCCTGGCTGAATTTAGGGAGCTAAGAAAGTCGACTGACTGGATGACATCGCTATCTAACTACATTTTTCATTTTTGAGGGACCTCTGTGAGTGGATAATTAGCTAAATATGAGCCTGCCATGGGGGGCTGGCGGGGAGGCCAGAGAAAAACTCTGCCTAAAGACAGAGGTCAGAGCTCTCTCAGCTTGAGATCTCAGACTACCCGCATCGGGGCACGGCATGTCCCCCACCTACATAATCTCATGCTGCTGGAACCCCCAGTCACACCCAGGGGGACTCCAACCCCAAGCTGGCCCATGGTGACCCTGCCGACTTCATTAGGCCTCACCTACACATGCGTGCACTGCGGTTTAGAACCCCCGTTGGGCCTTAGTCACCACACCTCTTCCCTACTTTGTCTTTTATGGGCCCAAATACTGGACATTCAGAACCTGAGGGAGGGAAGACTGACCTGTAGCTCAGTGTCAGAAGTCTCACGCAGCCTACTCATAGCGGCTGACAATGGAAACGGAAGCCAAGGGAGGGCGGAAGGGCAGGCCTTTCCGCTTCCAGGTCAGGTCCCAGTACCGAACTCAGGGACACCTGAGGAGCCTGATTCTGCATCCAAACTTCAGAATTCCAGTTAAGCTCAGAGCCCTATCCATGTGTACTAGAATGTGGTTCATTTCACTCAATAATACATTCACTCAGTAGGCCAGTGTTTAGTCAGCTTGCTTTTTGGGATAGATACCATCTTGGATATCTGCAGGGTGGCCAGCCAAACCGGCATGGCACATTCCATCATGCAGCCTGCTATTTGGAGGTAGAGAGAGAGATGGCAATCACAGGGTAATTTGGAAACAAAACCGTTCCCAGAAATCCAACTGATTAAGGTTCTTTCTCTCTGCTAATTTCCTCTGTCTGGTCCATATACACTTGTCCCCTTTTTTTCCTTTCAAAAAGTCAAAGATGATCTTCCCTTGAGCCCTGTGTGTTTGCCTGGGAAACTCTTCCACAAAGACCCTGTGGTACTCTCCCTACTCGGGCCTTGCTCCAAGATCATCCCCCAGAGAACTCCTCTCTGGCTCCACCACTCCTGACCTACTGCTGGCTTTAATTTTCCCCCAAATTTCACTAATATCCACATGAGCCACATACACCTTCTTGTTTGGAAATCAATCCTGCACGAGTAGGGAAGACAAGATAGTCAAAGTGAACAGAAAACGGTGAAGACTCATTCTCTGTCTCTCTTTCATTATCCTTTCTTCTTCCCATGGAGGCCACTGCTGAATGAAGGAAGGATGTCCGTGAGCCCTTCGAAGATTGGCTAACATGGGATCTACAATCTGAGGACAGATTCTCTCAGTGGACCATCAGGACAACGCTCTAGGGTCAACTTCTAGACAGGACGTGACAAAGATATTTCTTATAAAATATTTTTATTGATGAAGGATTTGAGTAACGATTCTATAAACAGAGATGATACATTTTCAGAAAGTTAATAGTACATGACATAGTACACTAAAAATGTAATAAGACAAAAAGAGTAGTCAAAAATAAAAAGGATCATTTTAGTAAAAGAAAATTCTATGTTATGAAATATGTGCAAAAAATAGGAAAAACACTTGATAAGCACAAAATCCTATAACATTTGAAGAAACCAAGAAGGATATGTTTATAATGGAGAAAGATTATTTAAACAGTGCACAAAATGTTCGACTATGAAGAGGTGAATAGCACATTTACCCATGTTCAAATGAGTAACTTTCACACACCAAATACATCATATAAAAATAAAACCCAAGATGAGAGTAGGTTGGTTATAATCACATTGCATAGAACATTAAAAGATCAGGACCTATCCGTGAAGAAAATGCAGCCACTATTACAGACGGACCGAAAGAAGTGATGCAGGAAGGACAGACGTACAAATAAAGAAAAAGAGAAATGGTGGATCACCCTCAGTGCCCTCAAAGTGATTTGAATTTAGTTGTAATGAAGACCCAAGCTTAAGAAAAGAAAAATCTGCCTTGCATCCCTCAGTCTGAGAAACCTTTAAGAAGTCTGAAAACAGTGTGTGCCGTCAAAAATGAGAAAGACTGAGAAAGCACACTTGGCAGGAGTATAAACCGATGACACAACTGCGACTATAAAGAAATGACCACCTGAAGCAAAAGGAAACTCTCTACTGCATGTATTCAAAATCACACACACACACACACACACACACACACACACACACACACACACACACACACAGAATGAGCCCGGTGAACTCGATGCCCAAAAAGCACACAATTGCAACTGCCTGTCATAGCAGAATAGATGTATTCATTTTGTCTTGCATTTGTACAACCAAAAATCAAGTACATTTAGAGATATAATCAGTGTGAATGATTTTAAAGAATTTTAGTGAAAAGTAAAAATTTAGAAGGCTGCATGGCGTGATACTTTGCCGCGTGCACTGTATTCCTGAAGACGCATAAGCACCGAGCACATGATGTAAGCGTAGAATCAGATGGGAGTGAGAGTGGAAGTCGGGGGGATGAGAGAGGAAGCGGGGGACAAAAGAGAGAAAGGGATTGTAATGTTGAAGCAATAGATCCGTGCACAAAATACTCGAGCTTATTGTAATTCGTGTGTGTCACAGGATCTATGTTAAAAATGGGGAAAATGATAAAAACCATTAAATCCATATCAATATCACTGTGCAAATTGGACGGAAAGCAAATCACGAAGAGAAGACGTAATATCGCAATATCCGAATTATCCCAAAGTACATGAAATTGTGTGAAAACGTGGACACTTGTCCAAGGAGCACATTGGTGTAACTGTCTGTTCTCAGCAGTAGACTGCAGATAATTTATCATGAAACTTAAGTTAACTGAAGCTCTATAATAATTAATTGATCCAGGCAAATATTCAACAATTTCCTAAAAGTAAGCAATGAATTAGTAATGCAAAAATAAAACCATTCGAAAATGTTTAAAAATAAAATTAAGACAAATATATATGTAAGGAAGAGCCTTATATCTTTAAGAAAGAATATAAAGAATATGTATAAGAACTAAACACATGAAAGTGTTATCATAATCAATTTTACACATTCCCAGTTACCAACAGATTTATATGAGTAAACCTCAAACACAACTGATTTCTTCACAAATGACAAGGAAAAGTAACAAAAGAGGAAAAGCCACCTGTTGACAGGAAAACAGCCTCACAACTAACACAAAACCCATCCGAAGGGAATTTGTTATTTCTATCAAGACCAAATATATGAAATTTTCTTTGCACAAATTGGAAAGATTTTCATCGCTGAATAAGAATATTTTTATTAAAATGCTTTCTAAAAATATTGAGCTTCTCAAAAATAGTTTGGAGGTTGTTACACACTGTGATGATCTAATGAGTTCTTATTACCAGAACATTTGACTTTGAACATTTGTCCTTTCTGGCTCTGTGGCAATGTGGGCAGTGTGGGTGGAGTCAGCTGGTCCTCACGGATTCTAGACAGCAACATCAGTCATCTGGTCCCACCTTTGAATATGTATGCTTTGTTAGAAGACATTGACTAAATAGAAGCCAGTAACAACACCTACTTAAGAGGGCCATGAATGAATTATGAAAGATTAAAAACACTCACGACAGAAACAGGCTTTGTTACTTTAAGTGCACATCAGTGTGGCTGTAGAATCAGACCATCCGACACATATACACGTCTGCCTTACTTAGCAACCAACTCCTTTCGGATAACTTTTCTTATCGCAGCTTTGACATCCTTGTTCCTCAGGCTGTAGATCAGAGGGTTCAGCATGGGACTCACAAAGATATAAAACACAGCGACGATTTTCCCCTGCTCTACAGATGTCTCCGAAGGGGGCCTCAGGTGCATGCAGAAGAGTGACCCAAAAAAGATGGTGACGGCCGTCAGGTGGGACCCGCAGGTGGAGAAGGCCTTGCGCCGGCCCTCGGCAGAGCGCATGCGTAAGATGGCCGCAAAGATGAAGAGGTAGGAGATGAGGATGATGGCGAGAGAGCAGCTCAGGTTGGACCCCGCCACCACAAACATGGCGGTTTTTTTGACATAAGTATCAGAGCACGCAAGGACCATGAGTGGGGGGTCCGCACAGTAAAAGTGGTTGATCTCATTGGGCCCGCAGAAGGAGAGGCGGAGCATCAGGACTGTCTGCGCCAACCCATTGGCCAGGCCATAGACGTAAGTTACAGCTACCAGGGACAGGCAGACACGGCTGGACATGCTGCTGCCGTAGACCAGGGGCTTGCAGATGGCCACGCAGCGGTCGTAAGCCATCACTGCGAGCATATAATAATCTGTAATCACAAAGGCAATGAAAAAGTTAAATTGCATCATGCAACCAATGAAAGAAATGGCTTTCCTCTTAGATAAGAAATGCACCAGCATCTGGGGAGTGACAGTGGTGGCGTAGCAGAGGTCCACGAAGGAGAGGTGGCTGAGGAAGAAGTACATGGGGGTGTGGAGCTTGGAGTCCGTTCTGATCAGAAATATCATGGTCACGTTGCCCGTCACGGTGATGAGGTAGACGGCCAAGAACACGGCGAACAGGACAGGCTGGAGCTCGGCGCGGTCCGTCAGCCCCAGGAGGACGAACTCCGTCACCGTGGTCCTGTTCTTCTTTGTCACCATATTTGCTTTGTTTCAAATAAGACCTAAAAAAGGAAGTAAACATGGAGTCCTTAGATATGTAAGTTCAGGCATATTTTAAATTACTTTCTGGCAGTCCTGTCTGCAAGTTCTTTGCATATGAACTTAGTTTTGGAGCGGGTCTGAGGTGTGTCCTACATCCTACAGAACCCACGTCTCCTTTCTACTTTTGAGATAAGGTCTCTTTCTGTAGTATCTCAGGGAAAATATAATGTATCACAAAGGTCAGCATTGGGGCAGAGGCCAAAAGTGAAAATGATTCAGAATGGCTGGGAACTTTCTCGTACCAACTCTTGCAATTAAAAAAAAAATTCACTGTAAAATAAATTCAATACAGGTTTCTTCAGACATCAAATACGTGTTCTTTCTATTCATGGTAAATTTTTATTTTTCTTAACTGTAGAACCGAGATGACATATCAGATGTCACAAACTACATCTCCTTCTGGAGGATGGGCAGGATGGAAGTGACCACGGAAACCAACACAGGAAGCTGACTTCTTCCTTCCATGGCATGTGCTCTCTGGTGACGATGTGGTGTTGACTCCTTTTTAATGACAATTGTAGTGGTAGGAAGCAGATCACTTCGTAAGGCCTTGCATGAATTCAACATGCAAGCGGTCTTCCCGGTGCATTATGTCATTCTGTGTCTGGGACTTTGAAACTAAAATAATAAAATTAAAACAAGTCACCTCACTCAGTGAAATCCTAATAATCTCATGCTTTTTAAACACTGATGAATAGAAAGTCCAACCTAATCATCACTGCAGTTGCCAAGTAGTTAATACCTATTTAGTACTGTTACAGTATTTTTAGTGTCTTGTTTATTGAAACGTTAATCCATATTCAACAGAGTTCACATCTCCCTTCTCTTTTGATATGGCGACCAGGGGAGTGCCACGAATGAGCCTAGCACACCATTTAACTGAGCTCTTCAAGGTATCATCATTCTTTAGAAGCAAAAGGATGCAACATTCTGCATAGCGTAAGTCTGATATTCCAAAGGAAACAGTTGCAAGGGACATAACTGACTGGAGAAGCTTCCTAGATGTCATGCAGTTCTCCCCACTGGGATATTCTCTGAGTCAAGTCTTCTGGCCATTGCTTAGTAGAGCAGTCTCACCGCTGGCCTGTGGCTGGAAAAGGCAGAGTTTCCTGAGCACGCAGTTCCCATGGTTCAGTGTGAAGTGGAGAAAGAAATTTAGCGAGTTGACCTTCATGAAATGCAATGTAATGACCTTCACATAATTAATATAGCTTATAAATCTGAAGATAGCCAATTCACAATCCAGGGGATAGAGGAGTCAGATGAGACAGTGATCTCCGCTATAAAATAGCATTATAAACCCCAGAGGACTCAAAGATTACTAAAAGCCTTTCCTAATGGTGCTTTTTAAAAAATGAATCCAGTGAGAATGAGGAAACTTGACCAAGAGACAGCGTCTAGGACTTCCTGACAATCTTCAACCCAACTTTCTAGGTAGAAATCCCACTTCCTCTAATTCCAAGCTGTGTAACCCAAGACAAATTATTGAACACTATGAGTCTTATTTTTCTCATACATTAAATTTGGTTAACAATGGTAATTGCTTTTATGCAAGGAAATTAATTCAGGAAACTTAATTCAAATATATCTGACTTGTAATAAGCACTTAGAAAATTGCAGCTACTGGTATTACGGGAAATTACATACATCTGTTCTTGATGAAGATCTGCTTTAAAGTAAGGGCTCTTTAGGGACAAGGATGGTACCTACTCTATCAGCAGAGACAAAGCAGCCCCCAGATAAGTGCTTTCCCGGGTGGAAGCGGTCAGCAGCTATCGATGAGATTAATGTTCTCTTTGGACTAGCTCCCTTTCCGTTATGAAAATCTCCCTCCACTGCACATTTATTTATAAGAGCTTTACACAGAGAAGAATGATAGTGATTTAATAGCGGCATTTACTTTAGCAACAAATTAGGACTCAGCTCAATTTAGTCTTAATGATTAAAATAGCTATTTCTGGATTCCGAAACCTGAAAGAAATATGTCTCATCCTACCTGAGAAAGAGTTTCACGATGACAGTACCTACAGCAAACCTGACGAGTTTATACCAGGTCTGTGTCATGGGGAGTGAATCCCTAGGGGTTAATTGTTTCCTGCAGAAAGCTATTTATGTGAGGAGGCCCCTGTCCCCCTAATGTGAAAAAGCTAAACTCATTCGGGAAATGAGTGTTACATCCTCCTCCTCTCTTGTCACCAAAACCAAATCTCCCTAAATGCTGAAGCAGTGAGACTCTCCATGATTTCAGCTTACACTGAGGTCTCATATTTTGTCTTGGATCAAATATTAGTTTTTCTTTTTCTTTTTTTTTACAAGCTAAAAAATAAAATTGTACATGCTATAAGAAGAAATCTTCGTAAAAAGAAAAATATTGAAAGACCAATAAACTTTATTAAATTGGTTGTTCGATAGTTTGAAGAATGGTAATTATAACTTTTGAATGGAGGTAATGGTCCATAGGCATAGGAACACTGTACTTTCACAGATAATATGAAAAGATGCTCCCTTTGCCACTGTACTCCCTTAAAGATCCAGACGCACTGTCTCTTCTCTCTCCCCCATCCTCTCTCCCTCTCTTGCTCCATCACTCCCTTCCTTTCGCCCCATAACTCTTACCTGTTTTTCCCAGGGCCAAGCCCAACCTCAGCTCCCATGTCTATCACACAAAAGAAGAAGGTTCATTGGATGAACCAGGAGGCATCTTCTTTCAGTCATTACAAAGCCTCACCCATCTCAACTGGCCCTTCCAAAAAGACGCATGGAAAGTATGGGGACAGAACGCCATGCGATCCTTCATAACCTTTCCTTTCAAAGTCATTCAATCTTCTATCACTTTTTCCATACTTGGAAGTCCCTTTTCGGGGGTCATGTACACCAGGGCTATGAGAGTGGGATTAACTTTCCCATTTGATCCCATCTCTATTCACTGCTAAATACTGTCTCCATGATTTTTACATCCCAGAATCAATTTTTTCCACAGTCGAAAGAAAGAGAAAGAGATTTCTGCAATTGCAAGAAACATCGAAAGGTTTGCAGTGATGTTTTTGAAAATATCACAAGACTTTCCTCTTAGGATGCTATTTAACTTTATTCATTCATTCTCTTAAAAGAATTCTGACTTTGGGAACGCTGTGATCAGAAGTGTACGGCACAGAGAAAGGTCGGCATAGGTGGGCTCACTTTGCCTTTTGGCATTGAAACTGTGTTTATGGGCCCCCCCCCCGCCTTGACACTTTCTATACAAAATATTTGCAGTGTATGTAAAAAAAATGCACACCCAAAAAATTTTAACTGCCGAAAATAGATCCTGCAAACATAATCAGCCATTATGCATATTAGTCAAGCCTGATGCATTATGATGTTCTCAGAGCTAACTCAAAAATTCCTAAGAGAATGTCATTTTGATTTATAAGCTTAACTCAAGTTTTTCTGAAAAATTTTCCATTGAGTTTAATTTTTTTATTTGTTAAAAATGAGATATTATATTTGTATCCTAGGGACACTTTGAGAGTTAAATTTTGGCTTTCTTTAATAAGGTGTATGAGTAATGCAGTAATTGCTGGTGTTTATGAGATGATTTGTCACACTTAGAAGCTGTGTTATAGGCAATTCGCTACAAGATAATCTATGGAAAGTGTAAATATATACTATATACATTGGCTTAATTTTTCCACGTTGAACAGATACATTGTAAAATTGGATTTCAAGGTAATATCCAAATATATGTTCATTACGTCAAATGCACTGCAAAAGTCTTTGTCTGCCTTAATTTGGAGCAAATCTTAGGTTCATCTATCTCAAATGCACCAAATACAAATGCAGATGTTGACTACAAACTATCATTCCCAAGGTCATCAGCAATGGCCAATTAAGTTAATGGTGGTCGATGGACAAATCAAAAATTTTCAACTTTCATAATTCAAAATTATTTTTGAGACAAGGTCCCACTCAAGAGCTCTATATTTAAAATTAAAGGGATATCATGCACACAATTAATCACTTCTAGGAAGGAACATAATATACATATTATGCATAATTCCTTCTAACACTTTTTTATAAAAATTTGATAATACTTAGGCTCTCTCACTGTTACAGATTATGAAAAGTGGTTTTTAACATTACAGAACTCCCCCACATTTTATTATGTCAACTAGATAGAAAAGTGTTTCCATAAAATAAAAAGTAAGTAAATTTTTTTTAATTGCATGAGGATTGAGTGTCACCGTGACCACTTAGACCCAAGCAAGAGAATATGAACCTAAAAAACCAAACGAAACCACTCCAAGGTCTTCAGACTCCGAAGATCACAGCATTGAATTAAATTGAATTAAATACAGACACCCACATCCTGCCTGTGGACTCCAGAATTCTGGCTAAAGTATAATTATTTGCATTTCTACTAGATCATGGCTCTCACTTTAACAATTAGCTTATTGATCTTCCAGAAACCGAAGGAAAACATGTCTGAGCCACAGTCTCACACTTAAATGTCCACAATAACCTTTGACCCCTTTCGCAGGGCCTCTATTCAGTCGGATCCCAGACCGAGGGTGATCCAAGGGCCCCAGTAAGTTTCAACAGTGGGAAGCTGGGAAACATAGCAACCTTCAACAAAACGCGATAACAATCCTTCTTACCATGATCAAGTGAGGCAACTGCTGGTTCCAGCAGCAAAATTTCCTGCTACTTTTTCCTCGCTGCAGCTCCAGGGAGGAGTCCTGCATGGTGGGTGAGCCCACTGCCTCGTGGTCGGACTGAAACAGGGAGAAAATCAGAGAATTAGAACTATTGCTCTTTTAATCCACCTCTCCCCTTATTAGGCTGCTTTCATTGGCCACTGTTTTCATTGGCCAGCGTTAAACCAAATGAGAGAAACTTCTACCTATATGGCCCAAACTACAGGTGGAAAAAAATCACAGAAAAAAGTGACAAGCATATGCCTGAGTGGAATAAGGGAAGTAAGAGGAAAGTGGCCAGAATTCTCTTATGATCTACAAGTGCAGTATTTCTGTCGCTGTGGTTACTGGGTCCTCAAAACCATAAAGATGCAACTCTCAAAATTAGTAAGTAACTAGTCAAAGTTCAAGAAAAACTAATTGATCTACCAATATTTTTCAGATTCTATAAGTTTTCCCTTGAGCATGCACAATTCTACTTTAGAGGTTATAGGAAAGTCTAACGTTTCCCCATTCAAAATATTGAGATACTCAGCATAAGCTAAAATTAGCAGCAAGCCTCATTACATCATCGTTCTTGGAAGAGTTGACTCTCGATAAAAATGGAAAGTGGGCTTTTTTTTTTTCCTCAGCAAGTTTAGCTTTTCCAGAATAGGGAGATGCTGGTAATTTCTCACCTAACTAGCTTCCCACAGGAAATAATTAAGCCATAGAGACTTTGTTCCAGTGAACCAGATCTGTTATAAATTCTTCAGTTTCATCATGTAAAATCTTTCATTTTGAAGTCCCACTCTTCTCTCAGGTAAGATCTGACATTTAAAAAAAATATTGCAGTACAGAGATAAGCATTTTAATCAAATAAAATCAATTGAACTTGTTCTTAACCAAATGGATTAGCAGAAGTATACACTAAAACACTAGCATTGTTCTCAGAGTGATGTAGAAATAAATAAATGGTAAGTGTTTTTTACACAAAAGAAGATTAAATCTAGACCAAAGGGAGCATGAATTACATCTGTAATTATTGATTGACTCCCACAGGTGCTGGTCGAGGTGCTGCTATGTCTCCAGCCAGAGACTAGATACAGTTCTTGACCTCACAAAGCACACCTTTTGATCTGCAGTCTTGTCTAGAGTAGACCTACATCTGCCTTATTCCCAGTAGCTGCAATGGATTAAGTGCACGGATTTGAACTAACTTCCCTGACTTGACTTCCTTTCCTGGAAGCACTTGCTCTTACAAAACAAATTTCCTATCTGAGAAAATTAAGACACGGATATAGCAATAATTCACCCCAAATTTCCCAACTTGGAACCTGAGGAGGCAGAATTTCTATACAAAAATTGAGACTGCAAACTCCCAGTCACTGTTAAACTCTGGTTCTCAATAATCAACCATCTTTGCGCTCACTGGATTCCAAATAAAAGAAGCAAAATTACAGACGGCGTTAAGTGACCTTTAGGGTTCCTTCTGCTCTCACAACGTTACTCCTAATCATAATCATTATTTCATCAATTTTATATGTTTGAGAAATTGCCGTGCTCAGATTTATTGCGGTCGATGCTATTTGAAGTAAATTAAAAATATAGACTTTGAATGTGACTCCACTAATTTTTTACTACTTTAAATTGAACCATGACCACTGGCCAAAACCACACTGCCCTTGCTAAGCCCACGGTCAAGGGTGTAGATCTTCCGGGTAACAGGGCAGTGGGAGGTAGGGTTTACACGAGAGAACGTCCCAGAAAGGTGAATTCGGACGGTGCCCGATGCCTCCTGAGCCACTGGTGGTGCCGGCTGATGATTCTGTTGGAGATTTCCTGGCCTAAATCACGTAGGGCTCTGTGCTCTTCTTTTAAAAAGAAAACAAGTACCTTGAAATTGTCACTTAAATGATCTGGAATGCTCGCTGCCTGCGTTACCAAGTTTTCCCAGGTACAAATTGAAAGGTGCTACTAATTATCTTTGCATCCCCCCCCCATTTTGTTGACATGTATAAATGCAATACATAATGTTTATGTTGATCTATTTTGCATTTTGGTTAACATGTCAGTAAACCTGGATGTTAAGATTGCATCCTGGCACCTAAAGTGAATGTGGGTATCTGGAATGATGACGGTAAGATTCACCTACACCTTATGTGCCTAAAGAAAGAAACGCAGGCAACGCCAGGACTTGCAGAGTTAGGTGCGTGATTTGACACTTGATTCTCTTATGTGATATGTTCAAACCCCTCATATGCCCAACAGAATGAAGCAAATTCCAGTTTCTAAGGTGCCTTGGGGAGAGGCCTGTTTCCCCATCAGTGTTGTACTTATTTAAAGAGTCAGCGTTGAGTTGGTAGAATAGCACCGTTTGTTTACAGTATTTGCCTGGGAAGCTCAAGGTTTCCTGCTCAATCCCCCAGCACCACACACCAGCAGGGTGCAGTGGAGCAAGTCTGTAATCCCCGTACTAAAGAGGCTGAGGGAGGAAATGTCTGTGAGTTCTAGGCCAGCCTGGGGTACAGAGTGAGTTCAGAACCAGTTCAAAATAAATAAATACTATCACAAGATTACACCTGCATATCTGTTATTAATTTTCCATGTTGGTCTCAATGGTGATTTTTCATCTGCCCAAATGTTAGGAACAGCCACTGATTCCCTAAGCACGATCTCACTATCAAGTTAATATGGTTATTAACTTACCATCATGTAAAGAATTTATGTTTTATGTTTTGGATAACCTATGTTAAATTTGTTACAATTTATTTAAGTCAGTGAGAGTTAAAAGAAGGTAGAGTCCTAGCCAACAATGACGCTCTGAGCGATTCCTTCTTTGTCTCTTCCTTACTGCACTTTCCTGAGAGCAAAGCCTTTGTGTGTATTGTGTTTTCTTATGAGCACATCTTCATAAACATCGAGAACCACTTGCAAATGCACATGTGTATGTCCTTTATATATTGTGCACACAAATTTACTACATAGATAGATAAACAGTTAAGATTTAGCTTGCATTTTGACAAACCAATAATTAGTATTTCCTATTTGGGCAAAGCCACACAAAACGAAGGAGGTCTCGGCATGGGCTTAACGTGGTGCTAAAGTCTCTCCAGCTAGGCTAGAATTGGGGATGACAGTATGTATGGCAAGGTGACAGGGCCACAGAACTACCTGAAAACAAAGATGACCCCCCAGAGTGTGAGAAGGCAGCCAAGGTTCAGCAGGGACAACCACGGCACTTCAGCGTCAGCATTGAAAGGGTGGCAGACTGATGCTGCCGTGAGAACCACAGACACACTTCCGTGCTCAGAGACTCGGAGGGGACATCCAGATGAAGACTGTGGTGCAAAGGCTCACAGCTCCAAGAATGCCAACATTAGAACCAAAATGCAAAAGGGGAAGACCAACCAACAAGTATAATGAAAAATTGCCAAATTGCTCATGAAAGATGAAAAGACCTTCCTAAAACACTGCCAGAAAGTCGTTTCAAAGTATGACTGCCGTTATATATACATAACAAGTGAGTTTTAGATAGCAATTTAGAAATTAAAAGCACCCATCAGGAGAGCATTGGCTAATTTTGCAGCCTGATGTTCAAATTTAAGAGAAAAAGAGAAATTTCAGACACACGGGAGCAGTAAGTAAATGCCACGTGCCAGATGCGTTCTATTTTCCTTTTTTAAAGGCTTAACTGAAGCCGCATCAAGACGATGACACCGAGGAACAGCACCGCGGTGACCCACTTCGTCCTCCTGGGGCTGACGGACCGCGCCGAGCTCCAGCCTGTCCTGTTCGCCGTCTTCTTGGCCGTCTACCTCATCACCGTAACAGGCAACGTCACCCTGATTTTCCTGATCAGAACGGACTCCAAGCTCCACACCCCCATGTACTTCTTCCTCAGCCACCTCTCCCTGGTGGACCTCTGCTACGCCACCAACGTCACTCCCCAGATGCTGGTGCATTTCCTGTCCGAGCGGAAAACCATCTCCTT